>JAUCNQ010171994.1:0-15284 GCA_032352715.1 Bougainvillia muscus
CCCAATTGTTCCTTATATGGTGAGTTACTATCGTGCCAAGTTTCATTACCTAAAACCTAACCTATCAGGAGATCTTAAGGGAGGAGCGGATTCCGCCCCCCAAGTGAGAAGAGTCTGAAAAAGCCCAGGCAGATTAGGGTTAACTTATATATAATACTTTAACAAATATCTTATCGGACATAACTTTGTGGGATTAAAGTGACGAATTTTTTGCGAGGTGATGAAAATTTATGTCCGAAGTTATCTCTAATTACCGTTTAAGCTTATTTTTATTAAATTATTAATAAAATTAATATAAACTTTTTGGTCGGACAAAACTATTGGACAAAAGTGACGAATATTTTGTCCGACCAAGATATGTCCGATAAGGTAGTCATTAGCATTTTAGATGATTATGATAATTTGGTATTAAAAGATAATTAGGTTTCGTCATCATCTGACTCTGATCAGGATTTTGACCAGGATTGGATGGGCCACTTGCTGCAAATCACAACACTTACCAAAGAACTAATAAAATGAATTCCAATATTTTTAAATATTTAGAACATCAATGCAGATACAAGAGACTCAGAAATTTTGAAACACGGAAAAAAACTGTCTGTCAACTGAAAAAGGTAAAATTAAATTAAATACGGATTAGTTAAATTAGGTATCAACAAATTTTGGTTGATACTGGATTAAGCTAATCATAGGTTAACTTAATTTTAGACAACTGGACACAGATTTCTCTCTCGAAATAAAGTTTAAAAAAATGAAGCAATTACTTTGCAAATAATTTTATTAGGGCGTCGTTACGTCATAATGGCGAGGATTTCTTTAAAAGTAATATATTTATATTTGTACGAATTTTCTTTTTTTAATCTAATTTCTTCCATTGTTTAAAAATCAAATACATTTCAAATTAGTATAAAGACTATTTTTTATAAACAAATCAGTTGTGTAACGCCTTTCCTATAGTAAGCATGCAGTGTAGGAAAGAGAATAATATAAACCGATTCTTGATTTTTGAGCAATACCACCCATCACATAACGACACGCGGTTTTTATAATAGTAATTGTATTCCACCTATTTTAAAATTAATTGGGCTTATATATGTCGTTTTTTTTATTTCAATGATGCTATCGTCTGAATAGCGAATATATAGTGAATTTATACCTAGTCAGAGCACAATTACAGAGACTGATGAGCGGGATTTCCACGATTTTAACAAAGAATTCGATCCGAAAAGTAGTTCTATGGTTCCATTTATTTAGTTTTTCGATTTAAAAAACTAAATACATAGAAACACAATAGGAACAATAGAACAACTTTTTTCGGACCGAATTTTTTGGATTGAATATTTACTTCATCGAACCCAATTCGAATTAAAAATTTCAATCAAAAAAAGTTCATCACAAGAAATAAAAAAACATAACAGAAAAAACAACAGATAAAATAGAATAACGTTTTTCGCTCAAATTTGTTTTAAAAGCGTGGAAATCCCCTTTAACCCTATTAAACCCGGTCTTTATTACTCTCTTAAAGCCTGGGGGCTTTCTCGTGTCCGATGACGTCATAAAAACGTTGAAAAATGAGTAGAATCAATATGCTTAAGTTCCGATCAAAACCTTGCTAACAAAGGACATTATACTCATTATTCAAAACAAGGTAAGGTTAACAAACGTTAATGTGTAGAGCTTCAAGCTTACTCCTTAAATAATGAACGAAAAACAGCAATTACAAAGTTAAGGAATTTCAAAAGGAGTAGTACTACAAATAGTGAGGTGGTTTCCAATAATGGCCAGTAATTTCTGAACTACTTATTATGTAGGACTGAAATTTTTACAGATGGCGTAATATAAGTAAATGTTGAATGTGGCACAGTAACAATTCCAAAGCTTCACTATAACGGAAATTACACCTGGCCAAAAATTTTCGCCTCCCCCCCCCCCTCCCAGTCTCAATAGGGTTAAAGCACCAAGTAACTTACTTTTTAAACGTCTTTAAAAAGCTAACGATTCTTAGCAGATCTATTAAAATAAAATGACCATTGTTCTCTATCTTATTGCTTTGACTAGCATGATCCACAACATGACATGACTACCGGTGGGCGCATCATCCCTTTATTGGGTTAACATAAACAAACACGAAGTATAAACACAAGAGTGTTTGGAAATCATTAATTATAATTAGCTGACATTTCTTCATTGATGAAAAAAGAAATGATTCAGGACGTAAAACCTGTGGAGGAGTCCTTGTGGTCAGAGGTAGAATCAGAACATATTTTTACCTAGTAACCAGTGGTACCCTTCCTAGGTAGACCGCGCTTTTGTTTCACTTCGCTTGGTCTACCACCACTGCTATACTTTATGCGTTCACGGTAATACTAGGACCACCTAGTACAGAAATTACAGAATTACAGAAAACTGAAATACTGTGAACGCAAAATTGGACCAGTGGTGGTAGACCAAGCGAAGTGCAACGAAAGCGCGGTCTACCTAGGAAGGCTACCAGTGGCGGATCCAGCCCTAGTCAGAGCATAACGATGGAACACAAATATTTTTAATTCTTAATAACTTTATGTATGACAGTGGGTCTTTAGAGACTGAAAAAAATTGAAGAAAAAAATCTCCAGCGGGTCCATGAGACTGGTTTTTGACCGGGGGGGGGGGGGTAGCGAAAATTTGGAATATTTTATTTTTTTAGGCGAATTTTACTACCTGAAGGAGTGAAATTACACGACTTTTGATGGTTTATTTATAAAAGCCCTGCTAGATACCTTTCAGAAAATCAAATCAGATTGAAAAAATGCGCATGCGTTCAAAAGTTACAAAGGGAAAACCGATTTTTGCGAAAATAATGAAAAATACAGACCATACTATACGAAAATGCTGAAGTCAGCAAAATAGACAATGCTGACGTCATAAATTTTATATTTATGTACTCTTAAGTGTTTAAAGAATACCAGTGGGAAGTTCCATGTAATATGGACCTATAGAACAGAAGTCAGATACGGGGAGGGGGGGCATCCCCGCGGCCTTAATAAAATGAAAAAACCCGGCCTTAATCCAGTAAATCAATAGGGTGAAGTGGGTGTATGGGTTAGGTCCTTACAATTAATGATATCACATTCACTTCGTGAGTGCCAGAAGATCTTGCTCCTAACTCTCACGTCTGAAATCACAAACGCAACTTAATAATATTACATTCTCTCCGTTGCAATAAATGTTTCTAAACTATGACATTAATTTTGAAGGCAATGATGTAAAAGCAAGCAGTTTGAATGCTTAACACTGCTTTAAAAATGATTTACGTTAAGGATTTTATCATAAAACTTGTTGAAATCTGGAATAAAACTTCAGGTTTTAGTAGGATGTTTAATAAAATCGTTACCGTTAAAGAATAACATCATTTTCAGTGTAATTACATTACATGTTAACTCTGAAAACACATTGACTCCAAATTTCAATTTAACATGTGTTATCGAAGTTGAAATCGTTAAACATTCATCTATTCAAGGTACATGGCGGATTTTAAATTTTAACATAACATACTGGACAAATTAAAACTGAGTTTTAATCAATTTGAAGTAAAGTTAATTACTAGATTTACCTAATCAATGTTTACTATTTTGGTCGTCTGGCCAAGCGAAATAAGGTGTCGAAATACAATGCCATCTTTGTGGGTTCAATCCTCGCTACAGGCAATTAAGTGAAAAAGTTATTCAATGTGATTATGGTGCTCACTGATTATTTTGCCTATGAACAATTGGAAGCTGGTACTTGATTTTAGTAAGGAGCACACATTTTTTCCTCCCAAATCTAAACATTATCATTGACCGATGGAATATCTGTGTGCTTACCAGTGATCAGAGCGACACGATGAAGAACTAAACGTTTTAATTATCGTCGAATACGAATACGAATACAGGAGTAGAGAACTTACTATTAAGTTGTAACCATGATCAAATCATGGTCACTTACCATCGGATTTATTAGAACGATTCTTTGAAAAATTAAGCTATTGAATATCAATTGATATTTTATTTATTTATTTTTAGAAAAATAAACAATAAAAAAAATGTTTTGTTGAAAATGGTGGTCTCCACCGAAAGATATCTGTATTAACAATGAAATGTCATTGCATCATCTTTCTACCCACTGTTTTAGGAACCGTCTCAATAATTCGCTTAAATTCGCTTCACAATTAGCTTCATTTTCACCTTAGATGAAGTGTTATTGTGCATACTAGTATGCTCAATAACACTTCATCTAAGGTGAAAATGATGCGAATTGTGAAGCGAATTTAAGCGAATTTTTGAGACGAATCCTTAATTATCAGTAGCTTTATTTATGATGATGGGTCTTTAGAGAACCTTCATCATACAAAAGCAATCAAAAATTAATGACTTTGAGTCTCCCTTCTACTGATGTGACTTAGGATAAACATGTTCTAAGTCCACCTCTACTTACATCGATTTATACAACATAAATTACGTTAAGACGTCATCTTTGAGATTGTGTTTGTTGGGTACGACTTTTGTGGATAATACCTAGGGAACCGACACTTTATAAATTCGCTTCATTCCTGACAATTTTCAACTCGGATGAAGTGTTATTGCGCATACTTTGTATGTACAGTACCACTTCATCTGAGGTGAAATTGAAGCGATTTGTGAAGCGAAGTGAAGTGTGAAACCAACCTTTAGTGCCTCTTCCACAGAACCACAATCCACAAAATCTGTATTGAAATTCGTATCAATTTTTATAGACAAGAAATGTCGCTTTTTTACGCGATGATAATGGATACCATTTCTTGCAATTTTGTTTTTGTAGACGGTTGTAAGTAATGAAACGTCACAAATTATAGCATTTTCATCACAGAAGAACTGTCTTTGTACATAATGTGTAAGTACACAGACAGTCCTTCTTTATAAAATGTTGTACGAATTTGCATAAAAATTCTAGTTGTTCTCCCTAAGTACATCTAACGCAGTTGGCTTTCAATATGAATGAGAGTGTCTTAAACCAAAACCGCCTTGAAAGTAAACCGAAACAATTCTTATGTGTTACTTGGCATACCAAAACTAAAAGTTATTAACTTTTGCTTAAAATAAGAAAGCGTTGCTAAATCATAACAAAATTTCATGTGTGATAATTAAAAGATTCATTAGAAGTATTTATGACATAAATTCGTAATTAACTATCAATTACTATCAATTAGAGGCAATCATTAAGAATAAAATAAAACAAAGTATTGGTCGTAAACCAATATCCCTCGTTAAATTAACAATTTGTACTTTCCGATAAGTCACTTCCTTCTCATCCGAAAGTTGCGAAAACAATACGTAACCCATATATAGCATATCGACTTGTCAGTGGCGAATCCAGCCCTAGTCAGAGCATTATGATGGTGCACAATTATTGTTAATTCTTAATAACTTTTTGTATGACAATGGGTCTTTAGAGAGCCATTGTCATACAATAAGTAATTAAAATTAATGACTTTGAGTATCCATCTTACTGCTGTGACTAAGTGAAAGCATGTTTTGAGTCTGCTTTAGATATTTGATTAAAACAAAGGAGCAATGGAATTCGTTGTCAGTCTTCTTTTATCGACGTGCCCATTAAACAAACTGAAAACGAGTTTCATATTTGAAAACGACTGAATATCGCTATATGGATATAAAGTGGCAAAGTAGATAGCATAAAAATCATCACTTCAATGATGGTAACAATATGATATAACTTACGCTTTAACCATCCTGAAGCAAAATGCAACACAGAACGATGACGCCTTCATGACGTGTTGGCGCCTTTTTATCTCTGTAACAACGTCGTGATGCTGTTAAATCCAGTTTGGTGACACCATGACAAATGTAGTTTGATGAAGATTATAGAATATAAATTTGAAGCTTTCGTTAATCTGTATAAGACATCTCAGAAAGCAAGGAATTATTAGTTGTTCATAAATAACTGCTTTTTCACTACACGAATACTCATGTTATGCAATTGGACAACGGTATGTCTTGCTTCTCAACGAAAACTCGAAGGTAAACACGGCACAAAATTCATCCGTATCCGGACCTTTATGCAGGCCGTCTACTACCGTATTCAGTCGGTATACCTCGGTATTACGACAGAATGCTCGCATTCTGTCGTAATACGGACGAATACCGATTGAAAATAAGTCTGGCTACAGTGGATTTTATGCAGTGAAAGAAGCCATAGCTCCTGTAAAAAAAAAAAAGTTACTTGGCACACGACTAAAATAAAAATTCAAAATACCCAATTAAACATAAATTGGAGCAGCAATGATGACGTAATCAATTTGTCATTGGCCGATGATACTCTAATATAAACCAATTATGAAGTTACAGTTATGGTAACTGCACTTTTATTACGATTTGAAACTTTATCACAAAGGATGAGACCATGATTGAACGCGATGAAATTAATTAATAAAATTCATCATGAAATTTGATATTCAAACTTAAAAACATGGGCAGTCAATGCATATTGAATTATTCGCTTTTATTTAAGTATTATGTGATTTTGAATAAGAAAAAAAACATGGGCAGTCAATGCATATTGAATTATTCGCTTTTATTTAAGTATCATGTGATTTTGAATAAGAAAAACAATTATATGTGGTACAATTATTCATGCCAAATGAGCCTGATAATAACGAAAGTATTGTCCAATACTTATCAAATGTTTGGTACTTCTTTATAACAAAGACGAAGATTTATTTGATTGACTGACTTATAAACTTCTATTGCAAGCAATCTAAGGTTGCAATTGTGGAACGATTTGGAGCTGTAGTGTTTCAAGATGTTAGCACTTCGTGTTTTAAAGTCTAAGTGATTTGCTCTCAAGGCTCTTTCCTCAATGCCATAGATTTTCTTAGAATCGCCTTTTGAGCAGAACATCCAGATGTGGGGACAATAATTACAACAGGACAGGACAAAATAAAATATAACCAATTTTCAAATTTCAATCACAAGATATTTTTGTAACAGATTTTAATGTTTTGTTTTCTTTGTGTGAAAGTCAGTACCCAGTAGATTAACAATATAAATTGTTATTTCATGTAACTATGATATTACGAGTAAGAATGGCGCGCCAAATTTGACAAAAATTCCAAAAAATCCAAAAATGCGTTATTACGTCATAAAATGACGTCATCATAAAGTGACGTAATAGAAAAATTTTAAATTGAAAGATGTTATTAGTTTGAAGATATGGTATAAGTTTGAAGTGAATTACTTTACCACATAAACAGTAATGGAAAAAATCTTTTGTGGTTATTTTAGCAGGATTTCTTAAAAGTTTGATAGGTGGTCTCGAGCAATAGCTTATAATTTCAGAATAGTAAGAGGTATAAAGCTGAAACTTTCAGAAAACGTGCCCAATAGGATTTTAGTAAAAGTCATAAAGTTTCAGTTTAAATGCTTATGTAAAACAAAACTTATTAAAATAAATCTGACAGGGGGGGGGGGGTAAATCCCCTCCACCCCCATGCACAATAGGGTTAATGGGTTCACAAAAAACGAAGAAACGAGAGGAATTTAGAAAAAACAGTAATTCTTTAAGATACAAGATAAAGTTTACTTCTACAAAACGTTATTTTGTACAATAAATAACATTTGTCTAGGAAAATAGTACTCTATTGTTAGCCACCCTGCTTGTGATAGCCGACAGAGTTTTTCAAGTAAGTGTAGATTTATTTAATATTCCAGTGTCAGGATGAAAATGAAAAACAATCACCGGGCTGCTTTCATCTTATAAAAATCTAAACAGCCTCCTTTTGTAAAAATTAGTATAGCTAAATTCAAAACTTGCGAATGGAACTTTTTTGATTGTCGAGAATCTGTATATATAATGTATGTTGATACTCTTAGGGTCCGTCTCAAAAATTCGCTTAAATTCGCTTAACAATTAGTTTCATTCCTGATAATTTTCGTCTAAGATGAAGTGTTATTGTAACACTTAGGTGTTACAATAAAACTTCATCTAAGGTGAAAATGAAGCGAATTGTGAAGCGAATTTAAGCGAATTTAAGCAAATTTTTGAGACTGTTCCTTAGGGAGTTATCGAATTACAAAATTGTTAAAAAGTACTTCTAAATAACAATACAAATACCTAACCAATGTATCAATACAAATATATATAGTTTTTATAATAAAGGTAAATGTAAGAGGGTACGAATTAAGGGCACTCGATTTGCGATTCGCTAGTCGTTTTTTTCATCTTATTTTTGTGAAATTCGCTGGTCAAAATGGGGTTACCATTGTTCTTCTCCTGCAAATCTCTTTTGTACAAACAATTCGTTGGTCATTTTTAAAAATATAAATGGCACTCTGTGTAATCACTAAGGATCAATTCTACAATTCATTCTGATGAGGTGCTTATAATATAGCATGCCATTTTGAAAAATAATCGTTCCAGCACTATTTATATCAACTCACATCTTCTTCATGCAGCGCTTCATATATTTTTTTAGTTGTGTATGCTCAAAACGTTCTGAGTTTCAATCCAATTTTAACTTTTTCAAAATCAAAAGCAACTAAAAGCTTTAACGCAAAGCAATAACCCGAATTCCAGGACTCGTTTCCACAAATGTTAGAAATCTTAATACTATGTCTGAACAGTATGCTCAGACTTATGTTTAAAACATGCAGTTGACTATTTGTATAACAGCATGTGGCATAATGTTTATCAATATGCAACTAAAACAGAAATATACTATTAATACCTTATACATAAATTTACAAGATTTGTAATAGGTTAAGAACCTGGTCGATTCGCACTTATCGATAATGGGTGATAACAAACGATAATTTAGCTGAAATTTAACGTTAAGTTTTGGAAAACATGCTGCTGGTTCCAACTATAATTTTTTCGTTTACGATAATTCCAATGATAAACAAAATTCTTTCCGGGTTATCGTTAACTATAACTAACGATATTAATCGTTAACGATAAACAGGAAGATATATTATTTATCGTCGAAATTATCATCAAATCAAAGAATATTTTCGGATTTACCTTGATGTGATAAGAACCGACCTAAATTGAATCTAACAATGTTACAAGCTGTTCGCTCACTGTGAGCTTATAATTTTGTCATGGTAGTATTTCAGTAGTATGTTAAGCGCCAAATGTTTCAAATATTTTCTTCTTGATTGATATGAGTTCGATCCCCACTACTTCTAATATAATACTTAACCATTGTTTGCGAGATGCCAGAAGACTCTGGCCTCGTAGAACATTACAGTGGCGCGAGTTTGATTTCTAGGTCTGACATGTGAAATGATAAACAGATTAACTCATAATACCACCATGTCGACAAATCGACTCTCACTACGCTAACCGTCTGCCGATTTAAGGCAGTTGGTTAGCATTTTACTCTACAGCCATTAGGGTAGAGTTCGATCCTCACTATTTCTAATATAATACCTAACCATTCTCTGCTCGATGCCTCCTAGTCCTCACTGCTTCTAATATTTTCTTCTTGTAGACTAGTTTTTACAGGTGAAAACAACATTGTTATCTAGCTACAGTATCTCGTTTAATCAATTCTGTACGATGACAAAACATTTCCATCGTAATTTTAGTTATAAATGCTTTTCGGAACTCCGAAAGATAGTGTCTCTACCTCTCCTAATCAATGCTGTTGAATATTGGAAAGTATGGATAGCTTCTTCTGATGATATAATAAAACACACAAAAAACAAACTGCATTCTTTTCTTTTAGTCTCATAATCTTCTACTAACAAGGTTGTGGAGGTTGCCGCTATATGGTTGCAAAGATTCTAATATTATAATACGGCAATAGGGCAAATCCAAGTAAAGATTGCAGTAAAGTGGTTCCAGATTCAAAAAAAATCGCCAACCCCTAACATATCACTCACACACATTTGTGGCTTTCGTTTAAACTTTACTGACATACAGTCTTTTCTCCATCAAAAGTCATCTGATATTTTGGCTCAGTGTGAGACAAATCTCATTCCAACCATTCCTTCGTCTGACTTTAATGTTCTGGGTTATCTTCCTGTCTTTCGCAAGGATTCTAATACATATATGCATTGCTTAGGTCTTTTTTCTCGTGACCACTTTCTCATTAGAGAAGACGATCTTGAAGATCTCTTTTACACTCAACAACTAGTTTAGTTTTCCTTCTATATCGCTCACCATCTTCTTAGAACCGTGCAGTCAGTCAGACAGTCTCGGATTATATTGATAAGCCCTTGCTAATATATTCGTCTTCCCGCACTTTAATATCTGTCATAAAGATTGGCTTAAGCATTCAAATAGCATTCGTGCTGCATGGATTCAAGCCCAAAACCCCATTCACAAGCCCCTGCTTCAAAGCCCCAGAACCCAGTTCCCAACTACCAGTCCAAGACGCATATCCAAGACCCACCACCGAAATCCTCAGCCCTAAGACCCCAGACCTATTCCCCATGCACGAGCTTCAAGTCCCAGCCCCAAGATCCTGGACTCATGCTTAAATCCGGAGACCCGAGCCCTCGGACCCAAGTCCACAAACCCAGACCCCAGTCCCAAGAACCAAGAACCATGTCTCCAGCCGCAAATCCCCATATCCAGACCAAAATCCAAAGCCCTAGATCCAAGTCTCCGGGACCAAAGCCCAGACCCAGTTCAAACCCAAGACTCAAGACCCAAGTCACATGAAGCAAGTCTCCAGATCCATGTCCCCTGACCCAACTCCCGGACCCAGACTCAAGACTTAAGTCCCCAGAGCCAAGTGTCCAGATCAAACTCCCCAGACCCAAGTCCCAGCCACAGATGCCAGACTCATGCCCTAAGATCCCGGACCCATGCCTCAGCTCCCAGACCCATGTGTCACTTCCTCAGACCGGACCTACGCTAAAGGCTAAAGCCCCAGCTTCAAAGCCACAGACCCAACTACCCATCTTCCAGTCTTAAGTCCCCAGCCCCAAACCCATGCTCAGTCCGAGTCCCAAGACAGCAGATTTAAAACTCCGGACCCATGCCCCATGCCCCACGTCCCCAGAACTAAGTGGGGGACTTGGGACCAAAGATCATAGCCCCAACTACATAGCCCAAGACCAAATTCCAAGCCTCTAGACCCAAGTCACCGGAACCAAGTCTCCAGACCCAGGTCCCCCGACCGTAGTCACCAGACCCAAGTCTCCAGACCCAAGTCTCCCAGACACATAGCCAAGACCCAGTACCTATGTCCTGGCCCCAGACAACCGACTCATGATCCATGGCCTAGACCTAAGCCACCAGGCCGATGCCTCGGACCCCAGTCTCCAGACCCAATCCCCAGATCCATGTCCGAAAACCCATACCCAAGACCCACTCCCCTAGACCCATGACTCAAACCTCCAGACCCCAGTTCCATGCCCTCGACACAAGACCCCAGACCCAAATTCCCAGATCCATGCCTCAGACCAAAGCCCAAGACCCCGGACACAAGTCCACAGATCTTAATCACCACACCCAAGCCCCTTATTTGTAGCATGGAGTGATCTTCCCATAGGTTAACTTGTAATGACCGAGATGTTCAAAGTGAAAGCTTTCTTGTTCAATTTAATCAAGTTCGAATACTCTGTAACAAACCTTGGCATATACTATATATACTTTCCATATTGCTACAACCTTAAGTTCAACAGGCTTCGTAGTGATCGGTAAATTAATAGATGAATTTATTGTTCAACCAGTTCCGGCTTGTGGTTCATATGAAAGACTTGAAGATGACAACAGTATTCTTTTTCGTCAATGTCAAGATTGGTCTTCACCAGGCGTAGCAGTATCGTTGTATACTGTTGACTTTTTATTTCAGAGTAGATTATATAATTATCCAGTACATATATATATCCTTTGAAAGTCGTGTCACATTATATTTAATAGGTAATAGAGTAAGACTTGAATGTGATGATTATTGTTCTACATATAAATTAGGACTCGTACCAGAAGGTATTCCACCAAGATAGTCGAAATGATCACTCCGATGACTCTAAAAGGGGAGATGTTTGTGTTTTTTACAAAGAACATATGCCACTGAGAATTAGACAAGACTCAACAAGGTTGAATGAGTGCATTGTATGCGAAGTTAAAGTAGGTAAGGAAAAACGTTTTGCCATAGGTCTGTATCGCTCACCATCACAAACAAGTTCTGAAATGGACGGATTTTTAAAAGACTTAGATCAAATATGGTCCACTATTTCAAAAGAAAGGCCCTCTGTGGTTATAACGTTGGGTGATTTTAATGCGTGAAATTCCAATTGGTGACTGATGACACAAATAGTTCCATTGGGGAGGAAATTGATAAAATTGCATCCTCCAATTCGCAGCTTATTGACACGCCAACGCACAATCTGCGAAACTCACTATCTTGTATATATCTAATTTTCTGCTCACTGAAAAATTATGTTAAAGCGTCCTGTGTTCACTCATATCTATATCATACATGTCACCACCAGATCATCTATGTCAAAGTTGATTTTCAGATAGCACTACCACCTGTCTATGAACGGAAGGTATGGGATTATAAGAGTGCCAATGGTGTTGCAATTCAAAAAGCTCCAACTTCTAAGCTGATGTTAATATTCAAGTTATTTGCCTTAATGCAACCATCCTAAATGTTTTCGAAACTTTTGTCCCCAGTCGCATCCTAATGTGCAAGGCAAAAGATCCGCCTTGGATATCTGATGAAATTAAGAAGATGTCTCGTAAAAAGACAAGAGACTGCAATAAATTTGTAGGAAGAGGAACACTTCAAACAGACAAGACACTTTGGACCAAATGGTCGATTCTGTAAAAGCAAACTATTATAATAAACTATCAAAAAAATTTAATGATCCACTCCTAGCACCAAAGACATACTGGAACATTTTAAACAGATACCTAGGAAGACATAAAACCTCCTCTCTTAGTCAATGATTCTTTCGTTACTGACTTTTCTTTAAAAGCAACATTATTCAATCAGTATTTTGCTTCGCTGTGCAACATTATCCAAAATGATAGCTCTCTGCCTGACTTTCAGTCCCTAAGCGACACAAGACTGTCAAACATTACCATCAGTGCTGACGACATTATCAAGCTATTAAAATCCCTTAATATCAATAAGGTACATGGATGTGACGACA
This sequence comes from Bougainvillia muscus, assembly GCA_032352715.1. Lineage (NCBI taxonomy): Eukaryota > Metazoa > Cnidaria > Hydrozoa > Anthoathecata > Bougainvilliidae > Bougainvillia > Bougainvillia muscus. The sequence continues at coordinate 13,125 of JAUCNQ010171994.1, forward strand.
TATCGGTGCACATGATAAATTTATGTGACAACAGTTTAGTTGTTCCACTTAAAATAGTTTATAAACAATGCCCAAGATGACGTATATCCGGAAATTTGGAAAGATGCTAACGTAGTTCCAGTGCATAAGAAAAATTAGAAGATTGTTTTGAGCAACTACCGACCCATATCTCTTCTGCCCATCTTCAGTAAGATTTTTGGAAAATTAATTTTTAACTCGCTATATGCCTATCCAAACAACAACAACTTACTCTCCAAACATCAATCAGGATTCCGACCAGGTGACTCTTGCATTGCACAGTTAATGAGTATCACCCATGAAATACATAAAGGTTTTGACTGTAATCTGCCTCTTGAAGTCAGAAATGCCTTTCTGGATATCTGCAAAGCATTTGACAAAGTCTGGCACGATGGCTTAATGTTCAAAATAAACCAGCTTGGTTGGCGCAGAAGGTAAACTACTTGTTCTAATACGAAGCGTTCTGAAGGATCAACGGCAACGTGTTGCACTAAATGGCCAGTCATCTGATTGGCACTATGTGAAAGCTGGAGAGCCATTGATCTCTGTGCTCGGGTCTCTATTATTTCTGATATATGTAAATGACCTAGCAAACGGATTAATGTCATCTGTTAAGATGTTCGCTGACGATACGTCCCTATTTTCCGTAGTACAAAACCCGATGACATCTCACGAAGAATTGAACAAGGACTTTCTCCTAATTAATAGATGGGCGCGTCAATGGAAGATGTCCTTCAATCCAGACCCTCGAAAACAAGCCTTTGAAGTTACTTTTACTAAGTTAAAGAACCACAATCAACATATTGATCTTGTATTTAACAACTCTCCTGTCATAATCAAACCTAACAGAAACATCTTGGTATGATTCTTGATTCTAAACTCAGTTTTAACGAACACATTACTGAAACACTGAAGAAGGCAAACGGAGGTATTGGGCTTAGAAAGCATCTTCAATTGAGGTTACCCAGAAAATCGCTCTTAACCATCTGTAAATCGTTTGTAAGACCACTTTTGGACTACGGTGACATAATATATGATGGACCCTATAACGCTATTCCTGATGGGGAGGGGGCGAGGGGTCAAAAGTGCCCCTACCCCCTAGAGGAATATTTTTTAATATCTAAAATATATTTTAAAACTTGGAATATTTTAACTTTTTAGGCGAATTTTACTACCTGAAGGAGTGAAAATAAACCAATTCTGAAAGATTACTTATAAAAGCCCTGCTTAATACCTTTCCGAATATCAAATCAGATTGAAAAAATTCGCATGCGTTCAAAAGTGACAGGGGGGAAAACTGATTTTTGCGAAAATCAGGAAAAATGCAGACCAAACTATACGAAAATGCTGACGTCATGAATTTTATATTTATGTACTCTTAAGTGTTTAAAGAACATCTGTGAGAAGTTTCATGTGATATGTACCTCTACCACAGAAGTTAAATAGCGGGGAATTTCTTTCCCCATGCAATAAGCAAATGGAATAAACTAGCTGATGAAATTCGCAGAAGCCCATCTGCTGCTGTGTTTATATCTAAGCTTCTAAAATTCACTATGCCATCAATTCGCTTAGTATACGACATCTGTAATCCGAATGGTATCAAGCTTCTTACTTGTCTACAGGTTAATGTTAGTCATCTACGTGAACACAAGTTTAAACACAACTTTCTCGACACCCTGAATCCTCTATGTCCGTGTAGCAATCAAACAGAATCAACTGTCCACTTCTTGCTGCATTGCCCCTTTCACAGCGAACAAAGAAGGCGTCTCCTTGAATCCATTGCCAATATGACCAAGATTAATGTATCCACATTTACGAATGTTGAACTTGTAGACCTCTCATTATATGGAAATGGAAAGTTTGGTTCAAATACTAATAAATTTATTTTGAGAGCTACTATTTCATACATTTTACAAACTGTGTTAGATTTACTGAATCTCTAATGTGAAGCTTTGCGAAACAAGCCTATCTGATTTTTTGAGCCTTTTCATCGTAGTTAAGGTGGGTTTTTCACAGTGCTAAAACGCTATATTTCCAAGTCAAAAATATCCATAATGACTTAAACTTCATCGTTTCTCAGTTTCACATTCCCAATCTAACTTTTATTTAAGAAAACAACAGTGAAATTTTTTTCAAAAAAAA
>JAUCNQ010172105.1:0-15283 GCA_032352715.1 Bougainvillia muscus
GAATGTTTGAGATAGTTCTTCACTTTTTATGTTAGGTACCGTCCACAAAATTCGTATGTAAATTCGTGTCAATTTTAGTATTGCACAAAAACACTTCTTCTGCGATGAAAATGATTCGTATTACAATACGAAATTTGTGGAACCTTATTCCTTTTTAGCTATTTAAACTGAAATTAAAAGAACTGCATTGTGAACAAAATAATCTTCTACAACATTTACCTGTGCATTCCTTACAAGAACTTGAAGTCTTAACATTAAAGGTAATAGAACCTTTCCACAAACCTTCTTTGTATTGTGAACAAAATATCCTTCTGCAACCTGTGCATTCTTTACAAGAACATAAAGCATCAATAGGGCCAGTAAAGCAAACCGACAACAAACAAAACAAGCAATCTAGAATAGGAGGGCAACGTCCGATTAGTTAAATAATAGCCATTTTTTATGTAAAAAAAGTACTATAAATACCTAGTTCTTTCTTTGCCATTATTCAGCGGGTAGCGTTGAATTGTCGGACCCTTTAAAGGTCGGTATGGCCTGAATATAACATTATATTTAACTAAGTTACTTAGAAAGGGAGGGGCAGTGGAATTGGTTTTATGTTGAGAAATAGACAACTATATCACTATAGGGGGCCTCTGCCCCCCCCCCCCCCTACTTTATAATCCATTTCGACGCCCTGATTATTCTCATGCTATTTTTCTACTATTTGACAGGTCTTCCTGTGTCTGTACTTCGTTCCTTCCTTCCTTCCGTCTAGAAAATTTTACAACTCCACGGGTTCAAGTCCCATCAGATGCACTCACATTTTTAAGGGTGATTTTTTTCTCTTTATTCTCGTTCTTTTAAATTCTTGACATTCTGCAATGTCAATTCGTTAGGCATGTGATAGTAGAAACACCGTCACTTCCCCTATGTAGGGCCTAGCTAAAATGACCAAGAAAGAAAAAACACTGTCTAACTAGGAATTTGTTCCCGTGTTTCCCGTGTTCCCTGTCGGCATCTAATTTTCTCAATACACGTAAAAAAATTTATTGGCAATCAAACAAGTTTATTAAGGATGCTGTTTTCCGAAAACCATCTGTAAGTAAATAGAATACAGCATAATTCTAAGTAACTATTAAGCAACTTTTCTACCAATTTGAAGGCAATGTTGCTTTCAAGACCAAATACATGTACTTTATTCTGGTGATATAGATCTTCCTCAAAGCGTTTTTTAATCACAAAATGCATTTAAAGTTAGTAGTTTAACCTATGTGAGCTATTGATCAGTGACCTACCGGTCACGTGTCTGGCATACCATGCCGGAGCCCCCATCTTCGTTTCCCTTGTGCGGAAACTATTTATTTTTTAGATCTTAGCCCTTTTGATGATAAAAGCGATAAAATCGTTTTTTATCACACAATGTCCTTGCTTTGACAGGCATCCCCGGTTGTTTAGGGTACGCCCATCGTTGCTGTGGAAGATTGCCGTTACCCTGATTTTTCGCCATTTCCCGAGATTGCTGTAAGGTTGCTATGATTTGGTTACCAAGAAGTTACACTGTTGTGACGTCTTAAAAATGCCGTTGCAACGTTATGTGGTATTGTACTCGATTTACAGTCTTGCACTCGCTGGGTTCAGGAACCATTCCTGATCCTAGTGGGCAAGTGTCCACAAAAACGACAGAACATGTCTTAGACAGTTCAGGGTGTTGAAGTTAATAAAGAGTGTCGAAATGGATTTTATAGTGAGGGGCAGAGGCTTGGTATGGTTATGTAATTGCAGAAACTGCAAGATACGAATACTAACTTGCAGAAACTGCAAGATACGAACGTACACTTTCAGAAACTACAAGATAAAAGAACTAAATTTCATAAACTGCAAGATAACATGTTAACTTGCAGTTTTAGCAAGATATTGATGCTAAGTTGCAGAAACAAAAATAATAGTGCTAACTTGCAATATAAGAACGCTAACTTGCAGAAACAGCAAGATAAGAGTGCTAATTTGTAGAAACTGCAAGATAAGATTGCTAACTTGCAGAAACTGCTAGATAAGAGTGCCAACTTGCAGAAACCCAACGTGTATGTACTAACACACTTAAATTGGTAGGATTTATGAAACAAATTTATGAATCAATATCCAAGTGAAAGCTTCAAATTAGAGCTTCGAATCCTACTTAATGTAACGATGTAACGAAACGTAGAAAATAAGACAACATAAGGACCAATACTGTGTGTTATGAGCTTAAGTTTCTTCAATAAATTAACTTTTATTTTGTACCAAGTTCCTCAAATAATTTTTAAATGTTTTTTGATTAGAAATCATGAGGAGAAAGACTACGTGTTACAAGCATATGTTTCCTCAAGAACTTAATTTTCATTTTCACCCAATTTTCAGTTTGCTCTAATTAGCTAATTTTTAGTGAAAACATTGAGACATTGTCACAATGTCAGTAGGACCGAATGCTACAGCAATGTCACAATGTCAGTAGAGCCGAATGCTACAGTAATGACAAAGTAATCCATTACCTCCATTAGCATGACTTTTCTATTTTGTGCAGATTGCATCTCCATCTTGGACTCAGTGGATATATTGGACATAAAACACACATTCCAGGGTCGGATCCAAGAGTAGGCAAACACCTACGAAAAATTGTAAAAATATTAAAATTTCAAAGAAATTTTAAGGGTTTTACACTTCTTCGCAGGCACTTACCTAATATTTTCAGCTTCTGGATCCGACTCTGCATTCCTTATAATGAATTCCTGCAAGAGTTGCTGAGACACACTTATAACGATACACGTTAAGTTTTTAAAATAATTATTTGAGGGAACTATTTCACTCTGACAAGAAAACATTGATAGTTTAAACACAGAGAACAAATAATTATTAGAGGAAATTTCTCTAGTCTAGTTATCCTTCAGTCGCTTAAATCAGAATGTATTTGAGACCCGTCTTGTAGCCTAAGAGCTCTAATTTGTTTTTGTTTTTGTTTTTAGGAACAAACAGCTAGAAGTATTTTGATAGCTCTGAAAGACAGGTACCTAATATTTCTTACCCATATTCCTGATGGGGGGACATCACTTTGAGCATTGATAGTACACACAGTAACTACTTGACCAAGGTTGTTTCATATGAAGGTAAAATTTTGTCTCTTGTCCTCTACGACGTCACTTTCGCTATGATGTCATTTTATCGCGCTTTCCCCTTGAAAAATTGGCAATTTAAAATGATGACGTCAGCACAAAACGTTTTATGTCATTGAAAAGCATTTGGTTAGTACTTTATGTCTGCCAAATATGAAGTTGTAAAAATAACCCTGTCAAAAGTTAGATAGGGAGGGGGGGGGGGCATCAGGAATAAGTTCTGAAAATCGCCCATCAGGAATGGGGTTACTGGTTCCACTTTTCTTTGTTCCTTATGTATATAAACTTACAAGTTGTTGTGTAAGTGGCCTAATGAACCGTAATAATATTAGCTTTATAAATTCGCTCTGTTTCTGTAAATTTTCATTCAGAAGAAGTGTCCTGGTGCATACTTTGTATGCACAATGACACTTCGTTGATCTCATTATCTTATTGTTGATCGCCATAGCGAGAATAACTATATGAAATATGCACTGCATAAAATTAGGTTTTACGCCCTTAGTGCGTCTTAAAAATTCGCTTCACAAATCGCTTCATTTTCATCTCAGATGAAGTGTGATTGTGCATACAAAGTACACTTATGTGCCAACTAAACGGGTGGGGGTCAAAATAAAAAGGGGGGTGGGAAGTTTTTGGAAAATCTAATAAACAGGGGGGGTCATAATAAACGGGGGAGGGGGGGGGGTAGGAAATCGTTATGTGGCGATATCATTATTTAGTAGATAATTAGTGCTTCCTTGTTATGACAGTCGATGTGAATTACAAAGTACCATGAACTCAGAAGGTTTTATATACTTAACTGCTTAATACTTGCACAAATAAGTATTGTTTATGGTAAAAGCATAAAAAATACCCAACACCCAAGACAGGTAAAGTTTGTAAATTCCAAAAATTAATAAACGGGGTGAGGGGGTGGGAATTTTGTTTCAAAAGTAATAAACGGGGGGGGGGGGGGGACGTTTATTTGGCACCTAAGAGTATGCACAATGACACTTCATCTAAGATAAAAATTAATAGGAATGAAGCGAATTCTCAAAGTGAATTTCTGAGACGAACCCTAAGGAAGTTATTATATAACCTACTGAAATTAGGAGTTTAAACAAACTCAAGATCCAAGGAATCCAGAAAACACCAAATCCAGAGTAAAACTCAGGATTTCAGCAGGTTGTTTGATAATACCGTTAACCCTACCTTGCCTGGGCTTTTTCGGTATTCCACGGCTGGGGGGCCTAGTAGGCCCACGCTCAATAACTTTTGAACACCTTCAGCAATACCAATGAAACTTGGCACATATACCATGATGAACAATTTGGCCGATTTTTATTTTTGCTTACGTCATTTTTATTTCGATAACGTCATCACAAAATTTTCAAAAACAGAAGTGTGGTTTATGAATCAGATTGGATTTTATCCGAAAACTGACAAATCTTTCCGAAATTTTCCCCGAAAGTTGAAAAATCAGAAAAATCGGGGAAAAATTGGAGATATCGGGAAAATCGGAAAAACAACTAGGGGAATAGATAGAACATCTAAAATTGAGACTTTTGGCCAAGTTTCAAGTCAATATATTGATATTACCAGAAGCTATGCCTATTTGTAACTTTTGAAATTTAGAGGCATTACTGGGATGCAAAATAAGTGGATCTGACGAATGACCTAAACTACATAACCTAGAGAGCTAAAATTTTGAGAGAATGTAGCTAGATAGTTTTGAGTGAAAGTCACAAAGTTTGGTTGCCATCCAATGAATTTCCGAAAAGTTACGAACGAACATATCTGAGATGGGCCTACCAGGCAGGCCCCAGGCAAGGTGGGGTTAAAGGATAACATAACTTTTCATGCATATTTTCATCCATATTTTCCCAAACGGGGAAAATAATCGGAATCGGATTATCCCGATTTCATGTACACGCTTTTTTTATAAGAAACCTAAGCAATGGCTTCAGTCTTGAGTTTCTTAAAAACTTCTCAATTTGAGCCTCCAAATGTTTCTTAATTTATCCAATTTCACCCTGCAATGTTTCTTAGTTATAATTTCGAAATTTTAATGTATGAGTTCGAAATTCCATGTAAGAATTCGAATTTAAAATATCAGATCATTCCAAATTTAGGTTCAGTGTTTTGTTTAATTCTTCTTATTCTAATGATACGATGATACAGTATAATTGAATTATTTATCCATGTATCTAAACCACAAAGGGAAGCTGCTCAAGTTTCTTAAAAGATTCTTAATTTTTGGCAAATCTGAGCCTAGAGCTTCTTATATACTTAAGGATCAGAATTTTTTGCGAATTTTAGGCCTTTTCGCGAAAATAAATGACGCAAAAATTCAAATATTTCGCGAATTTTACGTCTCTCTCAAAAATTTGTGCTCGTGACAATTTCTGATCCTAAAGTAATTAAAAACGCGTACAGTGTGAACTGAAAGCTGTTACCGTTAGTACAAAAACATATAATTTATATTTTTAAAACACGATCATATTGTCAATTCTCAAACTTAATAGTCAGTTATACTTGCTGTAACTTGCCTGCACCATATGCTACAGGATTGTTAGAGCACGTGTGGTCATTTTGAAGACATTTTAGGTGGGTGGTGTTGGTGATTTTACTTTATTTTTTAATGCATAGTGTTGAAAATAACCATACACGCATTAACAGCATTTGCTGCAGGATTGTTTAAGTATGTGTGACCATTTTATGACATCATGCATTATTTGTTTATAGTACATCAGACATGCGCACAAGACTAAAGTATTACTCTGATGTTGAACAGATGTTAAGTATGGCATCTGAATGTCATGTTTGTCAATCACCTTTCTTGAATACTTGGTTAGAATGTGTTCAGTTTGTTGATTGTAAAAAGGTAGGCTAGTTCTGGATGAAACTTGTTAAAATCATTCAATTATTTGATGATTTTAATTTCTGTGGACCATCCACAAAATTTATATTGGAAATCGTTTCAATTCTTCAAGACACTCCTTCTGTGATGAAAATGATACGGTTTGCGATACGAATTTTGTGGTCTGTCCCTAAAAAACTGTTTAATCTTCATATCAGCTGTGAAGTGTCGTAATAAGAACCATTTTCATCACAGAAAGAAGTGTTTTTGTGCATACTAAGTATGAAAATTGATACGAATTTCCATACGAATTGTGTGATTTATATCAGATCCAATCCTACCAACTATCAATACATCAGGGACTAATCCCAGACCTTTTAAGGGTTCATCCCCAAAAATTCGCTTTAATTCGCTTCACAAATCACTTCATTTTCATCTCAGATGAAGTGATATTGTGCATACAAAGTATGCACAATAACACTTCATCTGAGATGAAAATTGACAGGAATGAAGCTGTCCTTTAAATCATGTTGGTGAAAGTGGTCTTGCTAGGTATTTATAACCTAAATATTGGCCTTATTAAACTGATCAGATTCTAGATTAGATCCTGTACATACTTATAAAAATGACATTCATTTCAAAGAAGACAAACGTCGTATCAATTTTCATACAGAAGGAGTGTCTTTGTGAATACTAAGTGAATACAAAGACACTTCTTCTAAGTTGAAATTGATACAAATGTAAACGGTTCTTAAATATTTCTTCTTTTCTAGATTTTACGGACTCGCAACAACGCTGGTATTATACCTGTACGTGGTTTATTGTGTTCGTATACATGCTTCAATTCCGCCAATCACGACTTTTATGGGATCGCACAAGCTGATATTTAACCCTTTAATAAGAGTTCGTATCAAAAATTTGCTTTAATTTGCTTCACAAATTGCTTTATTCCTATTAATTTTCATCTCAGATGAAGTGTTATTGTGCATACTTTGTATGCACAATAACACTTCATCTAAGGTGAAAATCAAGCGAACTCAGGTGAAGTATTATATTACTATATTACACTTCATTGGAGATGAAAATTGACAAGAAAGAAGCGAATTTATGAAGAGAATTTTTAAGACGAACCCTAAACAGTTTTATATATAATGATCACATATACTCGTGTAGCACTTGCTGGAGAATAGTTAAAGCATGTATGTCCATTTCGTTGAACACGGTGTACCTTAAGGGAAGAAATTTTTGCGGATGAAATTTCTACGGAAGAAATTTTTGCGGATGAAGACCTCCAAAACAGCGATTTATTTTTGCGGATGGTCATTAAAAGTAAAAAAAAATTGCGAAATAAAGGGCAAAGTTACAAGAAAACAAGGAAAATCTGATAATTTATGCTATTTTTGCGGATTTGCGATTTTAATTGAATTTGCGGAGGTTATTTTTCAACGATTTCGATGAACTTTTGCGGAAGTTATTTTTGCGGATTAGGGGCAAAAACGCAAAAATAAATTCCGCAAAAATAAATTCCGCATTAATTTCTTCCCGCAAAAATATCTTATAAAAGGTTAGAATTTCTGTAGATGATCTTACGAATCTGTTTAATTTATCTACTTAACTAAACATTAACCTGTACGAAGCCATTTTTTAACAAAAGAGAACAAGGTGGCTAGCTAATGCTCTTTATTTCCTTTGGTCGGTGTAATTAACTATACTTCTAATCTTACCAAGAAATAGCAACGACCACTGGCAATAGGAAAACAACGACCACTAATAGAAAATTAAAATTTAATAATATTTGAAGTTTGTGCTGTTTTATTTATATAACTTTGATAGTTTCCATACTTTCTGACCGGGAATTTCTCTTCATTCTGACATGGCAAATAATATACGGCAAAATTGGAGCAGATCGGTGTCCCTATTTAAACTGCAACCAGCAGAGGCCGATTTAGAACATGATTTACTTAGTCACAGACACAGAAATAAAATGGTCTATTATTTGCTTTTGTATCTAAATCATCATAATACATAAAGCTAGTAAGAACTAAAACTTTGGACGCTAAAACCTTCTGACTAAGGCTGGATATGCCACTGAACAGTATTAAAATTAAAAGGAATAAAATTTCCTAGGATTGAAGTTGACTAAGTAACTGGCTTCTTTAAATTATTCTAAGGGATCATTTTCAAAACTTGTATCCCTAAAAGTATGTACAAAGACACTCCTTCTGAGTTCTGTATGAGGTTGATGCCAGTCTCGTTCCTAGAGCAAAGTTTGGGTTAATACAGATTTCCATACAAATTTTGTAACAGTATTAAAACCCCTATTTCAGTGCATTTTAACAAAAAGATGCTGCAGAGATCTTCTGTGTATATATCATCAACCTCGTTCGCAGCACATTTTGTCTTTTTAATACTGCATGGGTGTCTTATTTATAATATTTATTGTGAACATATAAAATATTCTTTTAGTTAAATGCTTCGTCTTCTTGACCTACTACCTGTTTGAAACCATTGTTTTAATATCTTTAACCACGTCCAATATATGCTGCTTTTCCCAGGTGGTTGCCTTTTTTACTTGCTTTCAGACCCGTTCAAGCAATTTAGGATCCGTAAATACTGGTCAGAAAATATACATGCGTAAAAATGTTGTTAAAGTTAAAGAGATGTTAAGCAGATCCAACCTCATACCCAGGGACGTTTTTCTCTTTTGGATTATGATAATCAATAAGGGAAGAACACAGGCCTGGGTACTAGGTTGATCCAGATCCAGGTATAAGATTGCAAAAAGTATTATGCATTACTGTTGCCATATTTATTTAACAAACTATCAAGTTTCACATCCCTTTCTCCCACAACCCTTTGCGTAGTTAGTTCTAGGTTCTATCAACTGTATTGACACATCTGATATCCTGTTTATTTTACGATGATAGCATAGATACAGCCGCGTACCCACGGTTTTTCTCTGCTTAAACTTCTGAAGTAACATTTCGGTGAGTAATAAAAAGTTACCGCTTCTCGGTGTTTGTGTGGTTTACGTGAATGATCAAGTAATCATTAGCCTTCCTAGGTAGACCGCTTTCGTTGCACTTCGCTTGGTCTACCACCACTGCTATACTTTATTCGTTCAGGGTAATACTAGGACCACCTTATTTTTGTTTACCGTCTATTTGGATATTCCCGTTAGTTATTGGTGAATGCGCATGCGTCAGCATTACAGAAAAGCAAAAATGTGTGAACGCAAAATTGGACCAGCGGTGATAGACCAGGCGGAGCTTTAGCGAAGCGGTCTTCTAGGTAGTCTAGTAATCATCTGTGTAATTGAGGTTTTTGTAATCTCGACAGGGAATTCCCCTTATTATATATATATAGAACATGGCAATGAATTGAGGATATTCGAAAAAAAATTTTGACGGTCGTTTTTTTTTGCTGTCGTTAGCAATATATTGACGTTATATATAATTCCATACAATAGAAAGAAGAGGAACATTGGCATTCTAATCTGTTATAATTAGGATATAGTTCATATAGTAAAGATCGATTCGATACGGAAAGAAGATACCATGCTTTCCGTATTTTCTCAAAAATAATGAACATTTAAACAGCACATTGAAACATCTATGAATTCTGTTCGTATGCGTAGAAACATTAGCAGAAATGGTTTTGATGACTTTCAAAGCTTCAGATCATTTCGGATAAGAAGATTTGATTCGACAGACCAAACTCCTTGGACACATACTGGAAATGTTCCATTTAAAAAGCTGGATGTTGCACATGCATATGTTAAAAAGACTGATGCTGAGGAAAAATGACTATGACTCTGGTAATCCCCTTGATTTACTTCCATTCAGAGATGGTGATGATTTATTAACTTGTCTGTGGGATAATTATCCTTCAAATCCATCAAGTATTTCATCTGTGGAACTTGAATGTGAATCAAATCAACATTTATCGGTTGAAAATAATACAGCTGCTGAGCCAGAGCAAAACAATTCTGTAAATATTGATGAAGATACCATGTTAGCTTTTAAGGCTGGCACTGAGGGGTTTGAAGAACAGAAACTTGAAATGACCGATGAAAAACATGGTGATGGATTTAAAGATGGTGATGAATTATTAACTTGTCTGTGGGATAATTATCCTTCAAATCCATCAAGTATTTCATCTGTGGAACTTGAATGTGAATCAAATCAACATTTATCGGTTGAAAATAATACAGCTGCTGAGCCAGAGCAAAACAATTCTGTAAATATTGATGAAGATACCATGTTAGCTTTTAAGATGGAAGTGGCTGGCACTGAGGGGTTTGAAGAACAGAAACGTGAAAGTGAAATGACCGATGAAAAACATGGTAATGGATTTAAAGATGGTGATGAATTATCGGAATTATTAACTTGTCTGTGGGATAATTATCCTTCAAACCCATTAAGTATTTCATCTGTGGAACTTAAATGTGAATCAACTCAACATTTATCGGTCGAAAATAATACAGCTGCTGAGCCAGAGCAAAACAATTCTGTAAATATTGATAAAGATGCAATGTTAGCTGTTCAGACGGAAGTGGAACGTGAAATAGAATATAATTATCCTGTTACTTGTTATTATCGAGAAGGAGAGTTCAAATCTATTGCGCTGGAGACTTTTGCACGAAAATATTGTCAGATCAGATGGTGGCTGCATTTGCTACAAACATTATATCAATATACGTCACGTGGTCAAAAAACACAAATTGGAAAACAGCACGTATACAGACTATTTTATAAATGATGAAATATGTTGATTCAGTTAGGTATTTAGCTGGTTTATGAATTTCTCTGCTCGGATAGAGGCAATCAAACTTTTAAATGGGCTAAAACAACAATAATCTCTAAAAATCTGCTGATGACGTCATAAAAATAAAGAGATTATGGCTGATTTAGGCTGACATCCGAAAAAAACAAAAACCGTAAAAAAAACATTGTTGTCATATCTATCTGAAAGTTAAGTTTCGCATTCCGCCCCCTTTCTATTCACAGTTAGTTCCGCTATCGACACGTCGGAATCGATACCTACTTTTACGTCTGTCACGGCGGCATGTTTATTTGCATTTACACAATGTCCTTGATTGGAACGAGTTATCGGAATGTTTATCTTCCTGGTGACTGATGTGATGCGATTGGCCGGATTGGGATGGGATTTGGGATTCCTGAACTACAAATCAACCGAATCAAGTTCATGTGACTTTTCTACTCAGGGGGGTTTCCCTTGTAATGATTACATCATGAACATCAAGAAATCGTCTGATTGGACGAAAAATAGAGCGCAGACGCAAGCATGTTTTTTTTTTTCAAAACAAACATGGCAGTGAACTGAGAGTCAGCTTAAATTAGACGGTCACCACATCACTCTTCATTCGTTATTGATTATCTTTTTGCAGTCGTTTGTGAATTTTAAAATAATCCCATACTCTCCCACGATAAAAGGAATGGCATTGGCATTGTTGTGGTTATTGTAGCATATTTCAGCTTATAAGTAGTAGTAGGGAAAGCGGTACGTAAAGAAGAGCCACTAGAGCAGCACTACACTTTCTACATACACTTATCTCTATCATCGTCGTGATGTCTTCTTCAGCGACTTCGGAACAACACATTGAAACGTATAACTCTTTTCCTATGCGTAGAAAAATTAGCAGAAATGGTTTAGATGAGTTTCAAAACTTCAGATCGTTTCGGTTAACAAGAAATGATTCGACAGATACAGGAAATGTTCCATTTAAAACACTTATTCTGGATATTAGAAGAACTGCTGCTGAGGAGGACTTAGACTCTTTTAATCCCTTTGATTTACTTCCATTCAAAGATTGCGATGATTTATTAAATTGTCTGTGGGATAATTATCCTTCAAACCCATTGCGTATTTCATCTGTGGAACTTGAATGTGAATCAAATCAACATTTATCGGTCGAAAATAATACAGCTGCTGAGCCAGAGCAAAACAATTCTGTAAATATTGATGAAGATACAATGTTAGCTGTTCAGACGGAAGTGGCTCAGTCTGAGGGATTTGGAAGATTGGAACGTGAAATAGAATATAATTATCCTGTTACTTGTTATGTTTGTTTTGACGAATTTATTGGACAAACCCTGTACTGTAAAGACTGTGAGTTGTGTGTTTGTTATACGTGCATGTCTTACCATATTAAAACAAAAATCCGAGAAGGAGTAGTTCAAATCTATTGCGCTGGAGACTCTTGCACGAAAATATTGTCAGATCAGATGGTGGCTGCATTTGCTACAGATATTATATCAATATACACAAAAAACAAGGTTGAGCTTGAAAACGATCCTGACAAGAAGACATGTCCAAGCTGCCACAAAGTTGAATTAAAACCAGGAGGAAAGAATGATAAAGAAACCAAGATCAAATGTGCAAATTGCAAAACTATTTGGTGTTTCCAATGTCATGCTCCTTGGCATAAGAATATTACATGCAAACAATTTCAAAAAGATGTTGTAGGTGCAGGTAAACAAGCGTTAAAATACTGGGCAAAAAGCAAAGGTAAAGCTCTTAGTAGCAATGCAAAAAGATGTCCAAACTGTAAATTCTTTATAGAGCGAATTTCTGGTTGTGATCACATGACATGTAATAAATGTCACACAGATTTTTGTTACAAATGTGGAAAAAGACACCGTAGCTTAAAATTCTATGGTGATCATTTCAGCACATACAGTTTCATGGGCTGTAAATATAATTTAACTCCAAATAGACCAATTCTTCGTGTTTCTGTTCGTGGTAGTTTTCTTGTTGGTTATATCGTTTTTGGACCAGTCATTGTGGTAGTTGGTTTTACAGCATTAGTTTGTGCAAGTCCAATCTTGCTTGCAAGAGCTATTAAAAGGGCATGTAAAAAATGAATCAAATATGAGCGTTTATTATATTTATACTCAAGCTCAACCCTTGCCTACCATGGTTTATTTGTTTTTGATTTCGTAAGACAACGGTCATGTTACAAAATCAAGAAGAGATAATGTTCATCTCAAACATTCGCTTACATTCGCTTCACAAATCGCTTCATTTTCACCTCAGATGAAGTGTTATTGTGCATACAAAGGATGCACAATAACACTTCATCTGAGATGAAAATTAACAAAAATGAGGCGAATTTATAACGGAAATTTTTGAGATGGACCCTAAGCGGTGCTTGATTAAGGATGAGCATATATCTATATTAAAGTGACTATTCCTTATTTGGATAAAAAGATATGTTTAGTCTTAAAAATTGCATACAATCTTTTTTAATTATGAGTATGCAAGTCAGTTTTTTGTGTCATTTGATCTGAACTTTTTTTAGATTCTCCCTCAATTCTTGAACATATTAAAAACATATTGTATCTTAAAATATTGTCAGGACCTCTTATATATCCTTATCATGGAATATTAGGTGCAAAAGCATTTTCAATGATTTTCATCAGGGTGAAGATGGTATTTTACACAAACACTACTTACAGTATTAGATTAAAATTTATTAATTTACTAAAATGAAATTCTAAATTTTTGTTGCGAGCTCTTTAAAACGGCAGAGTTAAACCATATGTATATACCAAAAGAAGTTTGCATAGAATGTCCTCTATTTTTAATATATATGATATAATATTTCTGAAAATAACTTGTTATTCTTTCTAATAGATGTCATTTTTACACAAAGTAATTTGGTATTAAGCGCCCCTTTTGAGAGGAGCCTTTATTAGAGGGAGGTGCTTATTAGAGGGAGGACTTTATTAATTGTTATTTTGGGGGAAGAGGTGTTAGTTGGAGAGAGTGTGCTTATTAGAAGTTTTACCTTACAGTATTGTCTTGATTTCTTCTTTGATAAAGTAGTGAACCTGTTTCAACAATATGGAAAATTTGGAAGCTTGGCAAAATATCATACTATAGGGACCGTCCACATACTTAGTATGCACAAAAACACTCTTTCTGCATGAATTTTGTGGACGGTCCCTAAATTCATTGTTCTATTAAAGCTGACAATTAAATGTGTATATTCTGTAAGAAGATTCAAAATATTTTTAACCTAGCTAGTTCAATTCTTTTTACTAGAAAGAGATACAAATTCGATCAGAACCCCCTGTCCACAAAATATTTTTTTAACAATTTCCATTCAGAAGGAGTGTCTTTGTGCATACTAAGTTATGCACAAAAACACTTCTTCTGTGATGAAATTGGTATGATTACCAATACAGATTTGGTGACTGCAACTTTGTTATTGCTCAGGCTATTTTTCTGTGTTTTGTTACAGATTTTTAGTTGCATTACTTTCTTTCCTAATCTGAAGCTTATTAAAGATCACCACATTGCCAAAATAACTTATTAATAAAACTTTCAGACTTCTTGATAACAAGTATAGAATACTAATATGAGGTAATCAGATGTAAGTGTTTTTAACTAAACATTTATGAGCGCCATTCTAAAGAGCCTTACTTTAAGAATCGTATAAAATACCGCCAGCATTATTTTTAAGTTTGATATCTTATTTTGTATTTTTTTAATTTATTTAAAAGTAGATTTATTTTAAGAAGATTATGCATATGTAGTTCAATCTAGCATTCTGTGTATACGATGTGGAGGTTATTTATGGACTGTTCACAATGCCCCTATTGAAATTTGGATCAATATTCCTTCAGAAGTTCTTCTGAAGAAGTGTCTGTATGCATATTTACTAAAGGATGCACAATGGCATTTGTTTTGTACTGAAATTGGTATTATTTATGTAGGGTCTTACAGGTAGCATCTGATTAATTGAAAAGATATTCTTTTAGGCCATCTTTATGTAAAAAATGTCCTAAAAATATCTAGTTTTCTTTGAAAACTAGATTTTTTCAGGACTATTTTACATGTAAGGGGTAAGGGGCAAGGGGCATCCAATTGAAAGGTCTGTTCTGATTAGGAATTTTGTCGATATAGATATAGTACTTTATCATTAAAATCCTTTAATGTATGTTGGTAACAAATGTTCACACACACGCTTATTAAACAATCCTGAAGCAAAATGCTTCCAGATTGTTAAAGTGTGTATGTCCATTTAATGACACTTAGGCATAAAGGACTAAAAAACATATCTGTGTAATACTTAGTGCACATCATGTTGTGTTCCAAAACTACACTTCGATTTCCTTCTTTCTCTCCAAAGATACGAACAATGGAAGCCTACCAGATTCAGCTGGTTTTTAAAGTTGTGCTGAAATTTAATTTCAGAATCTGTCAGATTCGGAAGCATCCCTCCAGAGGTGTTCTTCAAAATATCTGTTCGGTAAATATTTAACAAATCTCTAAAAAATCGAGCATG
>JAUCNQ010172216.1:0-15282 GCA_032352715.1 Bougainvillia muscus
TCAAGCCAGTCAGAGTCTAATCCACCCCGAACATCAGGGCCCTATGTCATTCAGGCAACAACATGGTATGTATTGAAAAGTATGATCATAATAAGATATATATATATATATAGGTTGAGCTTTTGATTGTTGTTATTTTCTTAAAACTCCTGAATTACCTTATATTTATCATTAGTAGTGGATTTTCCCATAAGTTTCGCTGGGTATGAAACGTAACCACTGACAATTTCACCTTTGTCTTTCAGTTCCTTCCTTCTGGCCATCGCCTCATCTCTTCTAGCTTGGAGACTCTTCGAGTAAAGTTGGTTTGCATAAATTTTAAGGTTTTGATTTTTAATGTTGAGTTTTACAAAACCATTAAGTACCTTTTGGCAGTCCTTCCATCTGTAAAACTTTGCTGCTATACTACGTTTTCCTTTGTTTTTGCCAGCGTTCGGGCCATTCCTGTGCACTCTGTTAAACATTTCACAAGCCTCTACATGGGGGATTTCCAGGTGTCGTTCGATGACTGAGACTAAGACATTGATCAAAAGCATGCCGAGCCCATGCTCGGCATGGGTTTTTGGAACACTCAACCATCAGATTAAAAATCCGATCACTTGACACCACTACTAGGCCATACTCTTTTTTGTTTAGTGCCCCACCACTACTAGAGGCCATACTCTTTTTTGTTTAGCTAATAATTCGATTAAGGAAGTAAGGGTAACATTTATCCATCCAACCACAGTGTTCCTTGTGGAAATAAATGTTAAATTCATCATACATCATATAGCTACCACTTTCAACAATAAAGAAAACTCTTCCTTCTTTCTTCTGGTGTTTTATAGGTTTCTTCCTGCTTCTCTTGAATTGAATCCGCTATTTACGATTTTTTTTCTCGTGTGGTGTCGTGTTTACATCACATTTGTTTACATCACATTTATTTTGCTGACGTATGTATTTTTAACATGATGTGTAAAAGCACTGATCTCATGATGGCCAAATAGAACATTTTTATGGCCATACTTACCCCAATATTATCCAAACGAAGATTTGTATTTTGTTTGAAAGCGTTCGGCCCTGCTTAGGCAGTTCCCTCGACAGGTTGCACATCGTTTCATTTCCACACAAAATCTCGGCATACCTACACATCTATTCTGTGTCACAGAACTGTACTGTTTAGAAAATCGTCGCTTTAAAACTTATTCGGATCCAATATGGATGACGAATACGATGTTATTGTTCTTGGAACTGGCTTGACAGAGTGTATTTTAAGTGGTATTATGTCAAAAAGCGGCAAGAAAGTTCTGCACATGGATAGAAATAATTATTATGGAGCAGAAAGTGCCTCAATGACACCCCTAGCAGATCTTTTTAAACTATACGATCAGAGTCTGGATTCCGCTGATAAATATGGGCGGGGTAGAGATTGGAATGTAGATTTAATTCCAAAATATATAATGGCTCATGGTGAGTTGACCAAACTTTTAATTCACACAGACGTCACTCGTTATTTGGAGTTCAAACAAGTTGAAGGCAGTTATGTTTACAAACGGGGAGGGAATGTGTATAAAGTTCCAGCCAGTGACACAGAAGCTCTGGCCTCAAGTTTAATGGGTATTTTTGAAAAACGAAGATTTAGAAAGTTCTTAATTTGGGCTATGGCTTTTGATCCAGAGAACTCTAAAACATATCAAGGTGTTGATCCCGAAAGAACAACAATGAGAGAAGTTTACAAGAAATTTGGTCTTGATCAAAACACTGCAGATTTTACCGGTCATGCTATATGTTTGCAACGTGATGATTCATATATGGATCAACCCTGCAAAACTACAATAAAGCGCCTTAAGTTATATTATGATTCTTTATCAAGCTATGGAAAATCTCCTTACCTCTATCCACTGTATGGTTTGGGTGAATTGCCTCAAGGTTTTGCACGTCTTAGTGCTGTTTATGGTGGTACATACATGTTGGACAAAGCTGTTGAAGAAATTGTTTATGAAAATGGAAAAGTTGTTGGTGTAAAATCAGGTGGTGAAGTAGCTAAAACAAAAATGGTGATTGCTGATCCATCTTATTTACCTGACCGTGTTAAGAAAGTTTCACAAGTGGTGAGAGCCATATGTATTTTAAAACACCCCATTTCGAAAGCTGGTAATTCAAATTCATTCCAACTTATCATTCCTGCAAATCAAGCAGACAGAAAATCTGGTAAATACCTATACGTTTTCCTTTTTGGTCAAAAATTTAGATTACTTTATTATAGTGACAAGAAAAACCGGTGGCAAGGAATCAAATTTAATTTCTCAAAGGCCAACGGTTTTTTGTTTGTGCATATTTGGCATTTATATAGCTGGCTCGTGTAAACAATTTGTCTTCATTTTAATTTCAAAATTTTTAATTTTTTAATTTAACCCTATTAAGGCCGGGAGGGGGGGGGGCTAAAGTGCAAGCGGCATGTTTGACCGTCTGTAACTTTTGTTGACATTATCCTATAAATATCATATTTAGTCACATTCAACATTTATCTATATTACGTTATTTCCGAAACATTTCAGCCTTATATCGTGAGCAGTTTGTAAATTATTGACTTTTGTTTGAAACCATCAGAAACCACCAGTTACCTTCAACATTCCTGAATATTTCAATTGGGTTATTTCTGTCAATATTCAATATTATCACTTGAAATTTTGCACATGAATGTATCTTAACAATATCTTTCTTTTGATCTTGGAAATATTCCCATTTCCTGAAAACTTTCGAGAAAAACGGAACATTCGCTTAAAACTTTTCCGGAATGGATTTCTCTGCCCGCAAATTCGGTTTAACGTTTGTGGTTTAAAACACATAACTTCGATCACTCCATCTTATTACATGATTTTTACAGTGTTAAGAAGAGTATAATAACCTTTGTTACTAAATTTTGGGTCGGAATTTGAAGATAGTGATTTTGCTCAATTTTTGAAGTTTTGATGGCGTCATCATGAAAGTTTTAACGTCACAGGACTCTTTATGTGATGCTAAACATGTGTGCATAGTTTAATGTTCTGAATTTAATTGGTCCTCAAGTTATTGAGGGGGGGCGAAAAGGCTCCCCTCGGACTTTAAGAGTGTAAAAAAAGCCCGGACTTAATAGGGTTAAACAAAATTGTCAATACTTTTAAGGAAGAAACTAGCGGGAAGAAACTTTTGTGGTACCAAAATCAGAATTTCATATACTTTGCGAGAATAAACTATCGCCGTTTGTGATTTTAACAATAAAAAAATCGAAATTTAATGCAGTGTTTTTAGACAAGATTTTGGTTAACAGTTTACTACATGTTTTGTACTTAAAAAAGAAGATACATCAGGGGGTAAGATGATAAAAAAGCTTAAGGGATATACCTGGACGCTTATTTCCAGGAGGGACCTTGGCTTAAGTGGACAGTATTGGAGTATTTAATGCTCTTCTGAGCAACACTGTCCCCCAGCAGTGATAGTGCTTTCCAAGACAACCGCCTGCAACGCTGGACGATCATTTTGTGCCATCTACCCAATTCCCCTCACTAGGTATGGGTTGACCCGAGGAGCAGTTTTTTCAGACTTGATCCCAAGCATGTCAAGCACGAGTATCAAACCCTCGACCATCAGATGGCTTGACCATTCGGCCATGCTCCCTCGCTATCACTGAAGACTTTGAAAATGTCAAAAGCTTGCCCATCTTTGTTTACCCAAACAATGAGGAAGTTATAGTTCTAGCCAGTAGGGTGAAGTTGGTGTGATTTCAATCCTCACTACTTCTAATATAAAAGGTATAAATATTTGCGAGAACAAACTTTCGCGACCTCTCAAGTTTTGAGTTTACATTTTGTGGGTATAATATTTCGCGAGTAGAGAATTATTTGATTCTCTACTCGCGAAATATTATACCCACAAAATGTCTTTTTGAATATCATAAAATAGCTACATTTTAGGAAATTGCATGGTTACTAAACGAATCTTCGTCAAACAAACCTAAATACCCTTGTCTTGTGTCATTCCTCAATTGACTTCTACTGTAATTTTCATTGTTGAAAAAAAAAGATTAATTAAATTTTTCGGGTATTTAATTTCGCAAATGGAGAAAACCACTGTTATTTAGCGGGTATTAATTTTCTCAAATTTGAGCAAAATTTGCAAAATTTAATACCGTAACTGCTCAAATAAACGCACACTCTCTTTTTAACGCCCCTCATTAATAAACGCTCACCCTAAAACGTTGAATACTCTATAAATGCCCTGTCTCTATTTAACATTCCCTCTCCAAACCCCCCCTTAGACTCAAAAGGGGTGTTATTGGATAAAATGGGAAAATCTACTATGTAAAAGTTCATTGTAATTCACCCCTTGTCATTATATTTCTTACGAAAACAAGGGAAACATTTGGTAAATATACGATATTGTTTGCGTTGAGTGATAAGATTTTTTATCCTCTTTTGTTTTACAAATCATAATATACATATTATCATCACTTTAAAACTATAATTAGAAGTAGCGAGGATTGAACTCACACAAGTGCTAACCTAGGTTAGCGTGGTGATAGGTGATTTCTTGACATGGTGATGTCTTTAATTATTCGGTTTTGTCTTTTCACATGTCATAGTTAAGAAGCAAACTCGCTCCACTGTAATGTTCTACGAGGCCAGAATCATCTGGCATTCAAGATGAGAATTGTTAAGTGGGAGGTATAAATATTTACGAGTACCGTAAATGCTCAATAAACGCCTTGGGCGTTTAAAAAAAAAACTTTTACATAACGTTTATTAGAGAGGGGCGTTAAAAAGAGAAGGGGCGTTTATTTAAAAGTCAAGTTTTCTTACAAAATAAAAAAAATATATTACATTTTTTTAATTTTTTTCGCTTTTAAAAAAGTCAAAGATTTCGCGGGGAATAAACTTTCGTGGTTGACTAACTTTGGCATGTTTTAACTTTAAAAACCTATTCACCTTTAAAAACCACATACACACAATTGCAAAAACGGATATATGCGTCAATAGTGACATCAACAGACTACGGGCCGACAGTTGGGGTCTGAAGACGCGTGCTGTCAAAAAGTATTTTTGTACGAACTCAGCAGCTCCATCTTTTTCATAACCAAATAAAAAATTCTGTTGTAATTAAATCACATAAATACCTGTATTAAGCTGAAGGTAAGGACAGGTAATAGACGAGGAGAGTGACCAAGTTGAACGACATGTGTTGCACGTCTTCAAACCCCAATAGTCATTCATTTGTCAGTTGCAGTGCCAATTCAACGCTCTTCTTAGACAGAAGTCATGGACTTGAAGTTAACAAACTTTGGTCATTCTAAGGATGTTATTTGATGATGGGGAGTGAAGTGTGACATACCTCATATCATCTAATGAATGAATAAATGTATAATTATTTTAATAATCTGGAATATGATTTGTTGTTAGTCATTTCCCTATCGTTACCCTGACATCGTTATGCAGGGAAATGATTTATGGTTTACCCTACCTTAAAGGTATAAGTATTTGTGAGTATTAAATTTCGCGAATTTCACTAATTTTGCTCAAATACCGAAAATTAATACCCGTGAAATCATATTTATTTTCTCCATTCGCGAAATTTAAATACCCGCAAAATTTAAATAATCTTTTTTCAACATTGAAAACTAAGTGGAAGTAAATGGAGGGAAGGGAATGACACTACACAAAGCTAATTAGTTTTATTTGGTAAAGATTAGTTTAATAACTCTTTAATTTTCTGAGATATAGCTATCTTATAGGATATAAAAAAAACAAATTATTTCATAACTTCCGAAATTTTATACCCACGAAATGTGAATTTTGCTCAATTACGCGAAATTAAATACTTGTATGGGGGGGGGGGGCAACAGCAGATTTTGGAAAATTTACCACCAATTTCCATTTATTAACACCCCACCCCAAATTAAGAAATTTTCCTAATATAATTATAAACGTTTATTTTGGCATATTCATAATTTACAATGGCTCTTCATCCTATATGTTTGAACCAAAAACTTTGATGCATTGCAGACTATAAAGAATAAGTGGAATGGGTGAGATGCAACAAAACGATTCAAAGCGATTCAGTAGTATAAAAATTAAAAATTAATTCAAAAACAAATTTACAACTCAATCCGTCAACTATTTGGTAAATAAGACAATAAACTATTGATGAAAATGAAGTGAATTGCTAAGCGAATTGCTAAGCGAATTTTTGAGACGAACCCTTATTATGATAGAGATAATTGTGAGAAGAGAAATATCCTACTGATTGTGATAGGGCAAACAAAGCAGTTGCCAAAAGAATAAAAAAATTGCAGAGGTAGATTGAGTCCTAAAAAACTCATTGGAGATTGAGTTTCTCTACAGCCGTTTAACGGTGGTCGAAAAGTGCTTGAAAAAATACCTGGGTATAACCGTCATAACCTAGATGTGCAAGTTGCTTTCCAGAATGGCAAGACACTACCTCCTAAACTCTGACATTCTTATATATTCTTAACAGAGTAAACCGAAACCTGGTTGCAGGGACAAGGGTAGGTGGGTGTGATTGATGTGTACAGCAACAAATGAAACACGAAATATCAAGCTCTTATAAATAGTGTGACTGACTATTGATAAATGCAAAATGAAAACAAAGTTTAAATCGTTTTGCACATTGGCACCCCTAGCTTGCGCAAGGGGCTCTATTATTCTGGTTCATCAAAGTTGTTTTGTTTCCTAGATATTTATGTTGGTGTTTTGTCGAATCAAAATCAAGTATCATCTAAAGAGTACTACTTGGGCTTTGTTAGTACAACAGTTGAAACAAGCAATCCAGAGGCTGAATTAAAAGTTGGTCTAGATTTGTTAGCGCCCATCGAACATAAATTCATCGTTATAAAAGATGTTTTCGAACCTACGGATGATGGAAAAGACTCACAGGTAAGTGGCCGTATCCATATTTGTATTAAAAATTCAACTCTAGTTTTTAATGCTGTACATTCTATATACAAAGTTCAACATTATCAGATTGTCAGACACATAAAAACTTCCTAGAGGTATGTCTCAAAAATTCGCTATAAATCGTTTCCATATTTGTTACATTTTCATCACAGACATTAAGGGTTCGTCTCAAAAATTCGCTTAGCAATTCAATGAAGCGAATTGCTAAGCGAATTTGAAGCGAATTTTTGAGACAGTCCCTAACTATGCACAGAGACATTAACATCTAAATGAAAATTGTCAGGGATGAATTCAATTTATAAAGCTTAAAAAGATTAAGACTTCATAGCTTCTTTGGGGGTCACAACTAGGAATTTTATGGACATCGGTTCCTCAAAAGCTGATCTTCTTTCATACTTCTTTGCATTTTGAAATGTGATTATACTGTAGAAGTTCTGTAGTATCATTCACAAACATTTCAGTGAAATTTCATCTAAAGGATCATTTTGCGTCAAATGCAGAAGTGATTAATGAATCTTCTGAGTTTCTTATGTCTTTCTTCTTCTAATGTCAATGTCTATTTTTTCAAATTATCCTGGTGTTCTAATTTGTAATTGGTCCTACCACTTGGGTGATGCCAGATATGATTTCGAGTAGCTATTTATTTATCTTCCTTGGTAATCCATAAATCTCAATAAATCCAAACGTTTTTAAATGTTGTTTTCTTTAAAGGATCGTTTTGTTTCTACACCATAAAGCAATATTGTCTGCCAAATTGCTAAGGGACCGTCTCAAGAATTCGCTTAAATTCGCTTCATTTTCATTTTAGATGAAGTGTTATACAATAACACTTCATCTAAGATGAAAATGAAGCGAATTTAAGCGAATTTTTGAGACGAACCCTAAGGGACTGTCCAAAAAATTCGTATTACAAATCGCACCATTATCACAACAGAAGACGGGTCTTTGTGCACACTCAGTATGCACAAAGACACTTCTTCTGTATGAAAATTGGTACAAATCTTGTGGACGGTAAAGTGACTTATGCTCGCTTAAAAATGAAATTTTTATTTCTGTTAACAGGTTTTTATTTCGAAATCATACGATGCAACGACACATTTCGAAACAACATGTGAGGATATCAAAGATATTTATGAGAGAATTCATGGTGAAAAGTTCGACTTTACCAATGTAAAATCAAATATTGGGGATCAAAACGAGTAGGTTTAATACCAAATTAGACGATTGAACTTCATTTAGGGTTTGACTCAACACTTCATTTCATAAATTCGCTTCTTTGTGGCAATATCTCTTCAACACAAATATCTATGTGCATACTTCGTATGAACAATCACACTTCCTCTGAGATGAAAATGAAAGGACTTAGGGACCGTCTCAAAAATTCGCTTAAATTCGCTTAGCAATTCGCTTGATTTTCATCTTAGATGAAGTGTTATTGTAACACGTAAGTGTAACAATAACACTTCATCTAAGATGAAAATCAAGCGAATTATGAAGCGAATTATGAAGCGAATTTTTAAGACGAACCCTTATGAGATGAAACCTTAATATTGAGCGACTCTTGTTCTTGCTATCAACAGCTTGCATACGCGTAATACAGAATTGATTTACGACTTTGTCTCAGCAGTTCGTTTCCTCTATCGACGTACATTTTCACTTCGGTTGAAGTGTTATCATATAATGCAAAATACGAAAATCTAAAGCCGTCCACAAAATTCGTATTGCAAATTGTACGTCATCTCATCACAAATTAGGTGTCTTCGTGCTCCCCATGCTTAGAAGCACTTTTTCTGAATAAAATTTGAAACGAATTTCCAGGCAAATTTTGTGAACGGTTTCTCATCTCTTTTGGTTTCTCTTAATAAGTTTTCAAACTATGTATGTCGTCAAAAGAGTTTACAAAAAATGACAAGGACATATATGATACGAATGTTGAGAGATTTTTCTTTTGTAATGAGCAAATCTTGTTTCATTTGAATTTGGGATTGTAATAGTAGTAGTATATGTATTCTAGTTTATTGTTTATACAAATTTAGGGACCGTCCACGAAATTCCTATCGCTTCAAATTCGCTTAGCAATTCGCTTCATTTTCATCTTAGATGAAGTGGTATTGTAATTTGAAGCGAATTTGAAGCGAATTTTTGAGACGGTCCCTTAGGGACCGTCCACAAAATTCCTATCGCTGAACGTACCATTTTCATCACAAAAGAAGGGTCTTCTTTGTGCATACTAATTATGTAGAAAGACACTTCCCTCTGTGATGAAAATTGCTACGAATTCCCTTTTGAATTTTGTTGATGGTCTCTTACGTCATTCATAACATTGATTTTGATCAGGAGAATATTGCCATAATAAAACATTTTATTGTCACTGACTATATGACATTCAGGTTATGAGATCTTTTGACCATTCTGTAATAGGGACCGTTAACAAAATTCGTACGGAAATTCTCATCAATTTTATGTAGAAGAAGTGTCTTGGTGTATATACTTAACTTCTTCTGTGATGAAAATAGTATGATTTGCGTTTCGAATTTGGTTAAAATGTCTACCTCACCAATTAAAGGGACATACATTTAGGACCATTGTAACAATAATAAAAATGAAACATTCCGATATTTCTTAACCCTTGAAAGCGATATGTATTTCTTCCACTAACTGGTTACGCGTACTTTAACAAAAACTTATGACCCTCCTACACAACATTTCTATGGAAATATAGAAGAGTGTTTTTGTGCATAGCTTCTGTGATCCAAAGTGGTTTGTATACGAACTTTGTGTATGGTCCCTTACATCATTTGTAAGGGATAGTCTGTCTTGGTGCGTAAATAATTAGATTAATTCGTTAATTTATGATTTCTAGGTCACTATCATTTCTTTACATATTTTAAACAATTCATTTCATTACTCCATCACAATCTTCCATTAATGGACCGTCTACAAAGTTTATACTAGTATTGTATCAATCACAGAAGAAGTCTCCTTGTCAGGGCCTAATCTGGAATAAGAGGGCAGCGTCTGGTCAGTCGAAAAAGGGCAATATTTATGTAATAGAGACTTAAAAATGCCCAGTTTTCATAGAAAGACTTTTTTTAAGACTCTTTTGCATAAAAAGGGCACTTTCACCATGATAATTTAAGGAAAAGCGTCCGTTTAAACGGACCCGTAAAAGGTCTAAAATAGGGTCTGCTTGTGTATATTTAGAATGCAAAATGAGATTTCTTCTAAGGTAAAAGTTACCTACCACAGCGTTCATTTGGAAATTCGTATCAATTTTCATTCAGAAGAGTATGCACAAAGACTTCTTCTATGATGAAAATGGTACAATTTGTGATACGAATTTTGTGGAAGTTCCTCCAAAATGATTTGTGATAGTAAATTTGTAGACGATCCTCAATTGTTGCCAGCTTATACATCTTTCCCACAGCGGAATATTTTAAAAAGATTATGAATGGAAGATTTTCCATTTTGGGATAGAATATTTTTTCTTAAATATAAATTTTCATTTACGTTACGTACTTTTTTATATAATTCCCTGTCATGACAACTCCCACAAAATTTGTATCGGACCACGTTAACTGTGAACTATGAACTAGTGTTTGTTTTGTTGATATATATTTTGTAACCATGGTGAAAATGATACGAATAGTGAAGACAAGTTTGTGGACTTTCCCTGATATGAACTTTTATCTCGTTAACCCTTTAATAGCTGGAAGTAACAAAATGGTAACGGACACAATCTTGAAGCAAAATGCTCCAGGATTGTATTAGTGTGTATGACCATTTGACGGACACCAGACGTTACAGGGTTAACAAAATGCGTGGGTTGTACAATCTTGGACAAGAAAACAACTAACGATAAACCACAAGTTTTTAACTTCCATGGTTAGCTCAGAATTGACCGAGACTGAGTTTACCCATAGACACAATAAAGAGTCTTTTTATGTCTCACCTTAAGGTGATAAATTTCTGCGAGGATTAATTTTTGCGAATTTTGGGCAATTTCGCAAAAATAAGCCCACGCAAAACAATGGGGTTCCGACAATTCACAGAATTAAATCCACCGAAAAACTAAGAAAAACTATTTATTTATCATCTGTTTTTTCATTTTACACTATGAAGGTATGGAAAGAGACGTAAAACGTAAAGAAAAAGAAAACAAATTGTCTGTTCGCAAAAAATAATCCACGCATTTTTCTTGAAAATCCCCCATTCACAAAAATAAATCCACTTAAAATTCGCCGAAAATCGGATTTACAAAAATAAGTCCGCAAAAAAAATTATCGCCTGAAGGTAGATAGGGCAGTAGAGAAACTTTATTTTACGCTGGTATCACAATTTTTAAATAGCGTTCTAGGACACTAATACCGCACCTTTGTAGCATCCACATTTTAAGTACCTAAAACTCGTCTTGAGGTCTCTCCGCTATTTCGGAGACCCCATGAGAACGAGGTTATATTTAACTGTCAGAGCAAGAGCCCTTCAAATGTGGCCGGAGATTATTCTAGATATATAGCTCACCGAACAAAATTTTTCTCTCGTTTACTATGGGATTAGTGTATTATTCCCCTTCCACGAATGTGATAGTTTCTCAACATTGAATTAATCCCATATAATGCCCTTTTACGTGCTCTTCTTATTCGGGCATCGTCACTTTTCCTGTAAAACATCCATGCAATCCAATCAGAGAGAGGCATATTGCCCTGGGAACGAGGTTGGACACTGAAGATGATCGTTTGGAATTTTGATTCGTTTTCAATCGAGAAATGTATAACATAAATGTCTGTGTTCAATGAATGTTGTCTTATATTCAGATTAGGGAGTGCTGCATACGTCATACTTTCTACCTGCTCGCTTTGGCTACATACTGCAAAAAGCCCTGGGAACGAGGATGATAATCCATAGAGCAGTTACAGTATAACAGAAAGCTTATCTGTTAAATAGTTACTATGCCTTATGTTCGTCACAGAAGGAGTGTCTTTTTGCATACTAAGTATAATGAAAGTCTGGATGAAAATCAACCTCGTCCCCAGGGCTTTTCGCTTTCTCTCCTCATAATAAAAAAGCGAAAAGCCCTGGAGACGAGGTTGGATGAAAATTAATCCAAATCACTATACTAATTTTGCGGACTAAGATTGTTGTTTTCTAGTGCGCTACAAATTCCATTGATTACCAGTTTATATGTAAACAGACCTGTTACCCAAATTCGGGACCGACGAGTTCACTAGTCCAGAGGTTCCGTGTTGACTACAACAAGGCCGACGTGGTTAGAGGGAAGCAGTTCAGGTACCACATAGCTCCATTAAAAACTTTATGAAATAATGTTGTATTGACGAGGATTTTGCAACCTCGTTCCCAGAGCCTCTTCGCTTTTTTATTTTCTAGAGCGTCTATCCGGAAAATAAAAAAGCGTAGAGGCTCTGGGAACGAGGTTGGAGGATTTTGGTATGTCGATAGAGTTTCTTGTTCAAAAATCACTCAACCCAATGCACCAATACATATCACGAACTAAGCGATAAGTTGAAGCAAGAAAATCTGTAGTGTAATACATGTTCATGTAAACGTATAGCATTAGGAAATAGAGCAATATTCAAGTCAAGAAAACTAAATCTCTGTTGTTTCGTTATTTCACGACCAGAGTATTTCAGTCCCCTTAATGTTAAGTTAATTTGCTTCTTGAAACGTGGGTTAAAATAAACAACATCTCATCAAGTTAACGTAAAAGCTAAAATAAACGCCCCCACAACAACCCTACAACATTGCTACGGGACTTCTAAAAGAGAGCACGTGACGACACTGTGTATTAAAGGATTAGAGGGAAATATTAAAAACAAAAGAAGTCATGTAACAAATAAAACTAAGCAATAATTATTTTTTTACTAAACAATTATTTCACTACATAAAAAATTATGTTATCCTTTCACACCTTCAACGATTTTACCAAACAATCTGCTAAAATCTGCAGTTTTACTCCAGATCTGACCAGGTCGTATGAAAACATCCGTAAAAAGTAAAACATTGTTTATAGTGTTTGCTTTACATTTTCTTTATATTTTCCACTCCAGGAGAAGAGACACTTCTCCTGAGATGACCTAAACGAACTCGTATAAGAATAACTCAATTATAAATATATAATATTTTCTTTTTCGTCATACTGGGACGTTGATTGAAAGATTTCTTTTGTGCTACACATTGTAAGGTACCGTCCACAAAATCCGTACGGGAATTCGTATCAATTTTCATCTACAAGGAGTAGTATGGTCAAAGACCCTTTTTGTGATGAAAATGGGACAATTTGCGGTATGAATTTTGTGGACGGTTTATCCAGGATTATTGCCCATTTCAAACATTGAAAGCCTTAAACACGCGTACCGAAATACCGGCGATATCGTCAGAAATTGATTATTTTCATTTTCCTAGTCGATAAATCCACGTCCTTGATCGTCCTTCCAAACTATTGGAACACAGTCATTTACAATTATTTCGAAGTAAATTCATGATTATGAGTCACTGGGCTGGATGGGTCTTCAGACATGGTTTTGTACATTTTAAAACTTTCTCAAATAATAGACCAGTTTGTTTTAATGCCAACATCTCTGTATACCCGCCTATAAATTCACCATTGATAAAAATTTGTGGAACCTAAAGACAATAAAAATAGAAAATCATCAGCATCTAGTTGTTCGAACGTTGATTAAACTCACAATATTAATTCTGATTGGTTAAAGTAAGATTTAATACCAGATTAGGGTCCAAGTGTTACAATAACACTTATTCTAAGGTGAAAATGAAGCGAATTTAAGCGAATTTAAGCGAATTTCTGAGACGGACCCTTAAAGCTAATCAATATTTAATCTACGTTTGAACAACTGGGTACAGAATCGTCTCAAAAATACGTTAATTTCCTTTCATAAATCGTTTCATTTTCACCACGTCTCACTGCCAAGGTTGTACAAGGTGCTATAGTGCAAAATTAAATCTGTTTAAACTGTAAGCATTGAAAAAAACATAGTTATATAACCAATTAATGTACACCCACTTTAGTATGTGTTTGTGGCCATTTTAAAACAGTTTTAATACAATTGAATCCTGGATAAGTAGAACTCCCGCTAAGTGGAACCATTTTTACCGGTCCCTTGGTGTTGGTTGGCCTCCATTGCAACTTCAGATAGGTGGAACATTCGCTAATTGGAACCATTTTGCCGGTCCCCTCAAGGTTCCACTTATTGAGATTCCACAGTATTTACAAACTGCAATCCTATCAAAATTCATTGATAATTCCCATATAAAATAAATTTACAAATTCCCGAGTAGTTCCCCGATTTTCAGATTGGCTGTATTAAACCAGCTTAATATAGTCCATTTTTAATAAACCGAAAGAAACCACACTTGTCATGCGCCACTGGTCTAAGTTAGATTAGCAAGCGATTATTCTCTTGAAAATACGACTAGTGTTTTTGTGTGCAAAGTCATTTCCGTAATAAATGAAAGTGACACTACAAGCGTTTCAATTTTTTTAGATTCAAAATCAGAATACTTGGGAGAAAGATAAAAAGCACGAGAATTAAGATTATTTTCACTTCCCCAGAGTTGATTAGAGCACCACTTATATCTCTCCAACAAAACAAAAACACGAACCGTTCTTATTTTTGTTTTTTTAATTAACTCTTCAGCAACTCGTCCACCTTCTGCTTGACTCAATAAATTCAACTCAATTGTGTTGTACTCCATCTGCATGTCATTTAACATTTGTTTAGCTTTGGTGCAATAACTACACACTGTCGTAGAGAACATTACAACGCAATCATTCCTGACATGATCATCAACAACTGTTGACGGACTTTGATTAATATTACCCATAAGTAATATGAAAGCTTTTTTCAACTACATCTAGGTGTAAAAGAAACATAACTTAAGACTAAAATTTGAAAATAATAAATCATATTATGTATGTTCGAAATTCCTTCATTTTCACCTTAGGAGAAGTGTCAAGGCATGCACAAAGAATATAAATAAGACATTTTCAAACTTATTCTCAAGCAGTGTACAGTTTATCAATTTGTGCATGCCAAGTAATCAACATCGTGTACCATAGAGATATTTGGCTACTTAATGTAAAAAGATCTTTTGTAGCTTGGAAATTTCTAAAACATTTTATGCGGAATAAAGCAGGGTCTAACGTGGATTAAATGTAGATTAGGGCTCGTTTACACGAAGCCTTTCTATAGGCGAAATGAACTGTCATGTCGTCTGTGATTAGTTAAATTTTTCCGTTGGAAAAAATTTAACCAATCACAGAAGCCATGACAGTTCATTTCGCCTATAGAAAGTCTTCATGTAAACGAGTCCTAAG
>JAUCNQ010172327.1:0-15270 GCA_032352715.1 Bougainvillia muscus
GCAGTAATGCTATTTGTCGACTTCTCAAAAGCTTTTGACTCAGTTCATAGAGAAAAATTGGGTGAAATACTCAGAGCCTATGGAATTCCAGATGAGACAACAAAAGCAATCATGATGTTATACAAGAACACCAAATCGATGGTGCGATCTCCTGATGGGGACACAGACTACTTTAATGTACAAACAGGTGTATTACAGGGTGACACGCTAGCTCCCTTTTTATGTATTATTGCTTTGGACTACGTATGTCAATGGAACAACACAAAGACTTTGGCTTTACTCTACAGAAAACACGAAGCAGAAGATATCCAGCGGAAAAAATCACGGATGAAGACTATGCGGATGACCTAGCTGTCTTCGCAGACAGGATTTCAGATGCAGAGAATCTTTTACATGCACTAGAAGAAGCATCAGCAGGCATTGGTCTTTATGTCAATGCGAAGAAAACCGAATACATATGCTATAATCAAGATGGAGAAATGAGTACTTTAGACGATACACTCCTGAAGAAAGTTGACAGTTTCACCTACCTGGGAAGTGACATTTTTCCCACTGAAAAAGATGTTTAAATTCGTATTGCTAAAGCTTAGTCTGCGCTTGACAAGCTGAAGACTATCTGGAAGTCTTCTCTACCAGATGACATGAACAGAAGTTTTTTCACGGCAATTGTCGAATCAGTGCTATTATACGGTTCGTCAGCGTGGTCTTTGACAAAAAAGCTCGAAAGCAAGCTGGATGGCATATACACACATATGTTATGGGTAATACTAAACAAGTAGTGGAAACAACATCCCACGAAGGAAGAGTTATATGGCAACATACCAATCATTAATCAATTATACGAGAGAGACGCATCAGATATGCTGGACATTGTTACCGCAGTTAAGATGAACTTGTTAGTAAACTGCTCTTAGCGTACCAAAACATGGCAAAGTATAAGTAGGACGACCAAACATTACCTACATAGACCAACTAACACGAGATGTGTATTTACGAATGGATGATATTAAGAACGCCATGCAGGATCGGAAAGTTTGGAAAGACAGAGTAAATTTGGTCGGGGCAATCCGTCTGAGACGGTAAGCAAGGTAAAAGTGGTAAAATTAAGTTTCAACGTGATTCTTTTAAAGCTAAAGCTCTGAGTAAACTGGATAATAAATATTATCTGGTTAAAGATTCCCCAAAATTAATCAAAATTTTGTGACTTCTCCTAAAGTTTATGTTTATTTTGGAGAATCATAAAAAAAAATTGTCACGTCCTATTTTTTCAGGGCGTAAAAAAATTTATCTTTCTTGCCATTTAATTAGTATTATTGATAATTCAAACTACTGATGCATAATTGATACGACTCCGGATGTTTGTCATTATGTGGTAATTTACAGACCAGAAATGCTAATTTACAGACCACATATTAGTGTTCAGATACATATAGAGATAAAAAGAGACATACATACACATAAAAATACACAAACAATTATATACAAAGTATATACATTATATATAGTGTTTATTTTTCAACCAAACGGTTAGATTATTGGTTTTTACGCTACACTGTGTTTCACCTTTCGGTTCATCAGGCGTTATAAAGAAAGAAAAAAACTTATGAATGGGGCAGGTTTGCTACGCTTTATACTCATTAGTTATTTTAAGAAGATATTTATTTTCATGACGACATTTAGAGATGAATTCAGAACGTTTATTTTAACCTTATCTTTTTCTATAACCAACAAACGTTTTTCGGAAGGGCATAAGTTACAGGATTTAGAAATGGGGTTGT
The DNA here is from genome assembly GCA_032352715.1 of Bougainvillia muscus. Lineage (NCBI taxonomy): Eukaryota > Metazoa > Cnidaria > Hydrozoa > Anthoathecata > Bougainvilliidae > Bougainvillia > Bougainvillia muscus. Next base: position 1,779 of record JAUCNQ010172327.1, read on the forward strand.
AACTATCAGTCTTTCGCATTATAGACCATTTAATGCTGTATGTTTCCCAGTATCACATAGGGACCAAGGGTATTTCGATAATTCTCTGTCAATTTCATATTTTCGGTATTTCATTGATTTGGGAAGGTTCAGAATACAGAATCTTCAGGCATTAATGCAGAGAATGGTTGCGTATTATATTGTAAGTAGTGAGGATCAAACTCATACCAATTTCACCCTACTGGCTGTAGAGCAAAGTGCTAACCAACTGCCATAAACTGCAAAAGGTTTAGCACGGTGGGAGTCGGTTTGTCGACATGGCGACGTCATTAATCACTCGGTTTATCATTTCACATGTCAGAATTAGTAAGCGAACTCGCTACACTGTAATATTTCACGAAGCCAGAATCTTCTGACACTAATGAAGAGAACGGTTGTGTATTATATTGTAAGTAGTGAGGATCGAACTCACACAAACTTCACCCTACTGTATGTAGAGCAAAATCTTAATCAACTACCGATATCTCCATAGTAACGACACTTTTTAAGTGGAAAATAACGGTTTTCATATTTAGTACCATAAAGCAATGATACAGTGCTTCACGTGGTTCGCAATTATTTCCAAAAAGATCCTCAGTAATTACAATTAGAATAAGATTTGGAAATAATTACAATATATCAGAAAATTTTGTCTGCTCAATTGGAAATAATTCCAATTTGCGAAAATGAAAATAGCACGGAGGCAAAAGCCTCTCTTCCCGGTCTTAAATCTATAAAGTTCGGCTATTTTCAATTTATAAAGGCTGGGAGATGGGCAAAAAAAGAAACCTATCTAAGTTCTGTTCTATTGACTAAAATAACCTGAAACTTGTCGCAGATGTTTTTTAAACATTTAACTGGTCATAAATATATAATTGATAACGTAAGCAATATGAAATTTGCTGATGTCTGCATTTTTGTATGGTACAGTACGTATTTTTCTTATTTTTCGCAAAATTCAGTTGTTCCCATGTAACTTTTGAACGCATGCAAATTTTTTGAGACTGTTTTAAGTTTCTACGGAATCGACGTCTCGTGCACCACAAGTTTATCTTTGCAGTTTTTATAACCCTTAACCCTATTCATACCGGGATTTTTGGGTCTCAATTATGCCGGGAGGGGGGGGGGGGTACAAAGTACCACAACCTCAAAATATGTGTTAATGTTATACTTACGTCATAAAACTTGGCACAGTGGTACAACACCATAAGCCCAACAATTTGACTCGTCGTTTTAATTATAAGGTCATTGTGTCAGCGATGACGTCATAATTTGTGTTTTTCGCCGGAATTTCGATGATTTTTCCAAATTAACGCCCATATAGCAAACAGAAGTAATGAGCAGTTAAGGTATGACTGTTTGCCATGAATTAGGTGTAATATAATCAAAAATAATCTAATTGAGCCTTTCTTGGTCGATATAAAGGGACTTAAAAAATAATTATTTGAGGAAACTGGATGGGATAATATTTTCAGAGGGCGTCTCGGCGCTAAAGGGCGCAACTATTTCTAGATTTTTTTGTCTTGTTCTGTTCCCAATAAATAGATGTTAAAAGTCACCAAAGGGCATCTACTAATATTGTATAAAACAAACGTTATGAGCAAAAGTTCACGTTTGTGGTACTTTGTACCCCCCCCCCCCTCTCCCGGTATAAATAGGGTTAAGGCGGTTTTCCACAAGCTTGCTGATCAGTTTACATAATCATAGTAGACTTTATTAAATTTTCAGTGGATTGCGTGACCTTGGACTCTGTCACGAAGCGCGGACGAGTTCCAGTGTTATAAACTGATTTTTAAGTCAGTTTCAGGCTATTATGTGTTGGTGTTAATAGTAGACAAAATCAGTTTTTCTTCAAAATGGAACATTAACAAGTTTTTGTCACAAGCATTGTTCCGAGAAAGTTTCGCAAAAGGTCCAAAGTGTCAGTGCAGTTCTTCCCTTAGTCGAAAAAGCTATAGTTTGCCGTAAATTCTGGCCAGGATTGTGGATAACTCAACTTTAACCCTATTACACCTGAGCATAATGCCTCATCCCTCTTGAATTTTTTTAATTACATTTGAAATGATAATTTGGCAGGCTTGAAACTTTGGTACTGGGAGTATCAATCTATTTTGCTTCTTGTGACAAACTTTGAGCTCTTCAGGGCGTTATAGGTCATTGATCAGAACAATCTATCAATTTTCTCATATATGCCATTGAAAATACTGAAATATTAGGGAGTTAGTATTTACTTGTATATAATCATTTTCGGATAAAACTTGGAGCAATTGTTAATTATTGTCAGAAATTTTCCGAAAACGCCGTAATTTCTGTTGAAAACCGGAAAATGTTCCAATTTATATTGTAATTTCTGAATGAATTTCGAGAGTGTAGTCCAACGGCGAAAAATCCAATATTTCGCAACTTTTTTCCCTAAAATACTTTTGGACGACACATATATTTACTTCCACATTAATTATGCGATATAAATGTGCTGAAAAAGCTTTTCAATTAATGTAACACTGGTGGCCAATTACGACGTCATCAGCCCAAAAATGACGTGCTGGGTAACATGTGTGCAAGGTTTCTTGAGTTTAGCATTAGGGGATCGTGATATTCACAGGGTGGGATCTCCATCCAGGTTTTCAGAATCAGAAAAAACCCAGAGTTAAGCTAGCAGATTTGAACAGAAATGTAGCATGAGATATCAAGATATGCATATCGGCCAAGGAAAAATCACATTGATATTTTCCTATTTCAACTTCGTCACATGAGAGCCATAATTCTTGTTATTTCAGAATTTGAAAATAAAAACTCGCCAACCAACTATATGAGATGCTTTGGATATCCAAGTTTCAATTGCCTTTGCGGTTTAACGCATCTTTGCAAAACTGTATTTGATATCATACAAATTTACAAGAAATACCAAACGTGTTACTTCAAATTAGTAACGGATCCAGACCTAGTCAGCATCACGATGAAGAACTAAACGTTTTAATTCTTAATATCTTTTTGTATGATGATGGTTAGAGAGAGATCAGCCTACAAAAGCAGTCAAAAATTAAAGGGTTTCAGTCTCCATTCTACTGCTGTGACTAAGTAAAAGCATGTTCAAATTTTGAGCAATCAACTGACTGACTGACATAATACTCATTTAACCGGATTTTTATCTACTTTTTGCCAAATTTCCTTATCTGATGACGTCAGAAAATAAAAAGGCTATTGATGTCACGTCAATAACAGAAAAGATCTGAGGCTGCACATACTCTGGGATAAGTTTTGTCGAAAAATTGTTTTTAAAAGGCATATAACTACTGTATCCATGCACAGCTAATCCAAGCGTCCGTTTGGTAGGGAAGCTACTTCCTCTACTGACTTGAGTTGTCAACTTCCCTCATTCTTTTTAATGTGGACTGATTAAGTGCGGCCAGTGTTTAGAAAAGAATGTTAAATAAACAATTTACAGCACAATATGATACAATTAAAATTGTTTTGTTCAAAAAATTAGACAAAATTATCAATTTAGTTTTATTTTTCAGAAATTTCTGTCCTTAGTATAAATATATCAAGCAGTTGTGCAGTGAGGAAAAAAATAGATCTATCAAAGTATTATTTCAAATCTCGAGACACGCGTAAGAAACACACAAGAAGCAAAATGATAGTTAATGAAACAGCTAAAGAAATAGTATCCGAATATTGGTGCAGAGAGAGAAGACACTTATTATACAAATCAACTGGATCGAAAATAAACTTAATTTCTTGTTACGTAACAGCTTGTATTATTGGAGTCATTTCGATATCAATCAACATACTTTTTATAATAAAAGTAAGGACCGACAAAAGATTTTTCTTTAGATTAAAAGGTACTGCCATTCTTTATATTATGTTATCAGTGGTAGATATAACTCTTGCTGTAACTCATATATGTCTTTATATCAGACTAGCTATCAGCATTGCAAATGAAAATCCATTATGTTATCTATTAGCAATAAAGAATACTTTGGGTATGACATTTGCTGTAATGTCAGTGTCTACAATTGGAGCTATTATGCTTCAAATTCATCTTGCAATAAAAAATCCGTTTAATCAAAATATGTTTCAAACGCAAGTCAAACTGGCAAAAGCACTGGGACTTATGTGGATGATTAATTTAATCATACCAGTAACAGGTCTCATTCTAGATGTTACAAAGCTGAGATGGTGGTATCAAGTGATAGCATATATTTATATTATTATAATACTTTCACTGATGATTTATAGTCACATTGTTGTTGTTAAGTGGTTTAAAAACAGACAAAACAATAGAAGAACTCTAGAAAAAAGGGCTGCTAAAATTCTTCGAAAAGTTTTAGCAGTGTATTTCTTCATTTTCACTTTACCAATAACTTGTTTAGTAATATACAATGCAATAAACTCATGGACTCCATTTGTTCATAACTACATTGATACCTGGGTTTATTTGATCCCATTATCGAATGGGATATGGAACACTTATATTTATGGCCACAACCTTTTTAAAAGAAATAGGATTCAACCTGTCTAGCAACATTTTTAATTATTTTCTCCCAATACCTAGAGATCCTATTTTACGTAACCGAGTCCCCTTTAGTTCACAGGCTGGAAATGTTACTAAAAGTCATATTTTTAAAACAAATATTGCCACACTCGTTCCCGGCAACGTTAACCCTATTTGAACGGAGCTTTTTGAAGGTTCACGCTGATTGGGTACGCGCCCCTATAAAAACATGAACTAAAAGTCCTTTCTGTCTTAATTTTTTTTGGGGTCTAGCTATGTCTACAAAGATTTGGCCAAAAGAAATCATATGTTAAATATCTAACCTGCGTTGTTACTTGCCCGAAAACTGAATTTTTTAATGTAACTCCCTTGGTATGGTATAGATGCAGTCAATGCAGCAAATATTGTTGCCATATATGTACAGGTTGCGTCAATCCCATTTTAATATTACTTTTTATGTTTACAGGTTTAAAATTGCATTGTTTTCAAAACGTGGAATTTTTAGCTTTTAACGGAAATAATAGCTGAACTGATAAAGCGATAGAATCTCGGTTTGAGAGGAGTAAACTTTTTATTTATATATTATTTTTGAAAATAATGGGCGAAACCTGTTGATACATTTACCTAAAATTTGCCGTCGTCCGGCAGTCTGCGGGGTGACCACATTTAAAATATTTTTGGATATTATAAACTAGTATTATATAAAGTTTCATTATCTAGCTATAAGCCACTCTTATTCTGTCTTTGTTACAAGATTGTAATTATGCGCATAATTATTATTTTTTTATTTTTTTTCTCAGGGCAATTTCTTTTATTTTTTAACGTAATAATTCATTAAAAGTACATAATTTTGCACAGAGCAAAATATAGTTTTTATGGTGGGGTACCACCTTTTAACGAACACTTTATATTCTTTATAAAGCAATGGTACCCATAACTAGTTCTGTAACTTCGTTATTTAAATGAGCAACAATAAACTTTGACTTTGACTTTAGTAAGAATACGTGTTCTTAAAAACTTCCTATTCTTGAAGAAGAATCTTAGTGCATAGTTACGGCTTGTGTCTAACTATCCAATTTTTGACGAAAGTGGATAGTTACAGCAAGTGTCTTACTATCTAAAATTAAACATAGAAGCTAAATGGATAATTAGAGTTTGATTACGTCATGAATGACGTCATTTTGTATAAAGATCACGTTATTGTAGCACTGGGGCGTCACAAATGTCGTAACTATTATGACGTCAAAAAATCTATTCAAAAATTGTGTAACTATCCAAATTCTGTAATTATCGGACCTAAGGGTAGTCAGTCTAGTCACTGTGACTAACCTTAAAAAAAGTACCTAGTGTACTATAAAAATCGCATGTATTACAGAAATAAGAGATCTTCAGGTTTTATGGGACTTATTGCATCCAGGTTCTTGTTTTTCACCATTTTAAAACCCCCGGAATTGTTTCCAGTAGATGATATGTATGACTAACTAATTTATATCATTGACTAACCCTACCCTGGGTTTTGACTAGGCATACCCTGGAAATCTGACTTGTCTGGATCTCCAAACAAAACTGTGTTCTGAAAAGACTATGAAATACAATAAAAACATTTGACAATGACAACCAGGCCGCAGACAGTCGAATTCAAAACATTTTAAATCGCAAACATAAACAAAGAACTGTGCGTGAAAGAAGCAGAGTGAAAATTTAAATACATTTTTATGAAAAATTTGATAAGAAGACTTATTATGCAAATCTTTTTTACTATATATAAGCACGTATCTTTTATCATAGTCACAAGAAAAAGGTCTCGCCCCTTTCTTGTGCCTATATGATTTTATATACGTCTTATAACAAATAAATTTGAACAGAAGTAGAACAGAAGATATTCACCTGCATGAACGACCACAAAAGAAAAGTGGCAGAATTATGTGATAGAGGTTAGGCAATTAATTTATTTGATATCCTTCTTTATACTACTTCATTAGAGTCGTGTTCACTCCATTGCTTTGGATAAAAAATTATGGACTGTAGCTACATCTGTCACAGCCAAACACCTAATATAACATACTGCAGGGCGCTGAAAGGCGTTGACTTCAAGGGCATTGCCCTGGATCAATTTGGGGGGGGGGGGACACAGAACGCCTCCAAACCTCTACATCGGGTTTGTGAGGCCAATCCCAGCTAACACAGCAACGCCCTGAGAAGGTTCTGAGGACGTCCCAGGTCCTGGTCCCCAGGACGTCTTCAGTTGGTCCAAATTGTAACACTTCTGGGACCAACTTTACGACGTCCAAAACAAAGTCCCCAGGACGTCCTCAATCAACGTCCCCAAGACGTCCCGAAACTAAGTCCCTACGACGTCCTAAGATGGTCCTAAATGTAACACTTGCGGGACCAACTTTTCAACGTTCCCAAGACGTCCTATAGACGTCCCGAAACAAAATACTCAGATTGAAGAGGACGTTTAATTTTCTCAGGTAAGCCAAAACATATGAGATTGAAATATATGCTACAATTAGAGAAATTTGTAAAAAAATCCTTCTTTTAACGAGAAACACACAAAGTTCTCTACTATCTACCAATGAAATAATTTAAAAACAGAATCCATCTCGAATACACAAACTCTATACTAAAAATTCCTTGTCTTAGCGAGGAAGTACAAAATTCTCTAGCTTTCTGTCTATGTTTAAGATAACATAAAGTAAAAAACAATACCAATCTGTAATACACCAACTTCATAAAATGATAGAAAACATATGACTTTTTTAACAAGCTCGTGATAAAGTAAAGTAAAAACAAATCTCGTGAAATAACCTAATTCTTCTCTCACATGGCATGGCACTTATAATTTTTATATTACATTTTTAAAAATTGAAACAAATTATGAAATTATGTCTCCGATTTTTTTTAATAACTTTTGAAATAAGTATGAATCTATTTTGCATCTTTTGAGAAACTCTCAATTGTTTAGGGTACCTTCTGCAAATGTTATAGGTCATTTGTCAGAACCACCTACCAAATTTCTCATATTTCCCATTGATAATACTGAAAAATTGTGATGCCAGTATTTTCTAAGGTAAAAATCAATTTGGAATGAATCTTTGCACAATTGATATTTATTATATCACGTTTCCGAAAATGACGTAATTTGTACGGAAAACCGGAAAAATTTCCGATTTCGGCCGGAAATTGCGGAAGATTTTCCGGAGCAAATTCCGACGGCGAAAAAATCCGTTATTTCGACATCGTTTTTGCCAATAATACTTTTGGACGTTTTTTCGGACACTTATATTTACATCCATTTCAATTATGTGAAAGAAATGTCTTGAAAAAAGCTTTTTAGCTAATATATATCCGGATTGGCATTTTCGCGATATTAGAGGCTAATTATGACGTCATTAGCCTACAAATGACGTCATACCGAATTTGACCACACCCAAATCTTCTTCATGTGCTTGGCAACATATGTGCAAAGTTTCATAAATTTAGTATTAGTGGATCATGATTTTCATGAAGGGGGAGTCACAATGCCCACCCACCAGTCTTTAAGCGTATAAAAAAGGCCAGTCTTAATAGAGTTAAACCAATGACTAAGAAAAAAAATTAACTTTGCCAATGAAATTCCGATAGGTTATATTTTGTTAAGTTAAAAAATTAATGAAGCATGACACTTAATGATATCTTAAACTTGTACAGGCTGTCCTAAATAATAATGGTTTATTATTTTGCACATGATATAATATGATAATATAATACTTTAGGCAGGTCATATATTTTTTACCAATTGAGAAACTTTTTTGTTGACATAATTTTAAAATGCACATGCACAAACACATGCACAAACTTGTCTTATAATTATTATTTTAATAAACACGCACACATCTTTCTTCCACAGTGTCTTTTCCTATTTTCGTTTTATTTTATTACGTTACCATAATGAAAACCTAATTTACTCAGTTTACAAAAGCAGTGAACTCAAAATGTTGCGCTCAGCTGAAACATATCATTCAACGCAACGTAAAGTCACGTACACGTCGTAATGAGCTACATATCACTTCATCTGAAATATTAGAATCGAGGTCTCGTACTACAAGGACGTCTTTAGGACGTCGCACTGGGACGCCCTAGGGACCTCCTAACTAGGTCGAGGTTAGGACGTCCCAAACAAGACGTCCTGGGGACGTCCTCAGCAAATGTCCCAGGGACGTACTGCCGAGGACGTCTCCAGGACGTCGTGTTTTGGTCCGGGATGTCGCTTCGAGAATAGGACGTCCTCGAGACGCCCTCGGGACGTTTGTGTTTGCTGGGAAGGGCCTCAGTAATGGCTCCTGCTTCAACTTCAATCTCACAAAAAATGACTGAGCTAAAATTATTTATGTATCCGCCTCTGTTCTATATGTTTTCACTTAACTAATTCAAAAAGAGAAATAAATTATCGAAGAAGTTTTGTACATTAAAATACCGCGCCCATTAACCCTATTTGGACTGGGCTTTTTTGTCTAACATCAAGTGCCATCGTGTTTTTCAAGAATAACGTCATTTTCGGATGGGGTACAATATATTAGCATACAATGAGAATTTAAAATTTGAATTACTAAATTTATAACACATATTTCACAAATAAACAGTGAACAATGAACGGGAGTTGTCCAGTAAAAATATTCGCAGTCCAACTAAGGTTTACAAATATCGTTTAAGGTTTATATAGGAGTACATTTTATGTAATTTTGTGTGATATGAAGACGTCACATTAAACCTTTCGGTCCAATGTACATTCGTGCAAAGTATAATCAGTTAGGTAGAGGAGAGTGCATACTCTCCCGTGGGAAATAAGGTATGCCAAAAAGCTTACTCTTAATATAGAATTAAGCACAACGAGATGTGTTGTGACCTTCTAAATATCGGTTTCTTTGTCCCAAGATTCGAAATTCCGTAAACAAATGTGTTCCAGATCCTATGTATCATCCAGAATAAGCTGCCCATATATTATTAAAAATGTTGCAGGGAAAGCTGTAAAAAGGGAGTACACAATAATAACATGACAAACAACTTTTAAAGCTTTCTTTTCTACGTTCCGTCCAGTATTTTTTCTACCTTTAAACCATCTAACAATGTAATTATGACAAAGTAGCATACATCCAAAAATGGAAATTAAACAGCCAGCTGAAAACAAAGCATGGATACGTCGTGTTAGAATATTTTGGAGCGATGGCGTAGTTAAAGATAGAATTGCATTTAAAACCCATATAACGCTGAATATTCACTGGGTATTTAACTGAAAGATAAATTTGAAACATGATCATACCAATTGTGGATACTGCCATAAAACCAGTCGCAGATGCTAATGTGTTCCTTGCCCCTAAAAGACAACAAAGGAGATCTCTCTCAATATAACCATAAACATACTATGAAGGAAAACATGGACTGCTGCGATTGATATATCTGATATCGATGGCATTTAAGTTACTTAATGATGTACGACCTCTCAACGCACGTGCAATAAATGTAGCATTAATGGTAATACTTATAAGCTCTATTAAAACTGCTACTGCACAATTTGTAGCCCAATTGATTTTCGATTTTGAAGTATTCGATAACACAAAATTTGTTCTTCTCATCAGAAACTTGAATTATGGATAACTGTATGATTTATTGAGTAGTGACGATGTATTCAGGTTTTCTTTCTTTATAGGTTTTGGTTTAAAAGAAAACACAGAGAGATTATGTGGAGGAAGTCATATTATCTTCTGTTTTCTTATTGTGGAGTATCTTTTGCAGGTATAAATTTATTTTTAATATCAATTTTACTTACATTTTATATTTGTTTCACCTGCTGCAACTTTATATGGTATTATAATAGTTATACCATAAGACCAACAATGACCGGGCTATATTGATATGTACATAGTTAAAAATAGAGAGCAACCACACATTAAAAGTTTTATGTCGTCCAACTCCAAGTGTCGTTATGTATTTCGACGAATAGTGCGAACAGATCCTACGAATGTTGTTCCCAGAGCGTTTTAACTCTAGAATTTGATGTGGAAATGTCCTGGCTTTCTTTAGGCAAAATCTTATTAAAAAGTTCAGGCTAAAAAATAAAGGGTCTGGGCTTCGCTGCATGTTTAATGTAATCGTACGTACTAAAACAGTGACTACCTAAGACTACCCGAAACTACTCTGGGAACAATCCAGACTACCCCGAGAACACCCCAGACAACTCTAGGAACACCCTACTTTTGGATAATGTCCCGGTAACCGAAGTAAGGGAATCTCCGTAAGTCGCGAAATGGGAAATCAGCACCCATACTTAAAAAATCTTGCAACATATGATGCAGGATTGTTTAAGTAAGTGCGACCATTATACAGCATTATGCATGAAAGGGTTAAAACGGCTACATCATCGCAAAAGTATGGTCCACATCAAATGTTTTACAAGATAAAGAGTGAGATATAACTTAAGTTTTGAACTTGATATGTTATGCTATTACGATCACCAGCTAAACAGCTAAACAGCTAAACAGCTAAACCATGGAACAAACTGTTTAGTATTATACAGGACGTTCGTTCCCGTGGTTTTAGTAAGCCAGAAAGTTGTGACCTAGGGAATCACCTTCTCATCACAGTCATTTTGTGTGTTTATTCCCCAATTAGTCAGTACTTCCTATTCTAAATTAGATTGTTGTAGATATTTTTGATAATATTGTTAATGGGTAGGGTGTTCCTGGGGTATAGCTGTTTTAATTGCTCTACTCTGCTCAAGCGTGACATAACACCATGCTTTGAAACCTGAACAGCATTTTCGGCGAGAAAGGAATGTATGCATTATTGCAACTGTGTAACATCTGCTATTAACAGGAGCTATTAATCTTAGCGTATGTGGCTATCAAGAGATGAGAAACACAGCATAATAGGCAGAGGAATAGGATGATTACACTACATGATATGAAGTTTCACCTTAAGAATTTTACCATACGACATAAAGTAAGTAAAACTGCAGCAGGTTGTTTGATAAAATTGTTCAAGAATAACACTTTTCATGAATATGTTTATGTCAGCTATTTACATATATAATTATCTTCTTGGAATTTGTGCTGATCCAGCTGGCACACAACGCTAAAACAACGTTGAGCAACGTTATTACAACGTTAAACATTGTAACAACGTTGCTACAACGTTGTTTTAGCGTTGTGTGCCAGCTGTGTGCAAACCCGAATGTTTTATTTTTTCTGAATAATATATTAATAGATAGCTCCTAGATAATAGATTTATCCTCGCTACTAGGGCCATTTTTGTATCGACTTCCAAATATTTTGAAAGGAAAGGCGACTCTTGGATCAAGGTTGTACTGGCCTGTACTTTGCTAAAAAAATCCAAAAATTACGTCCTCGCGTTATAAGGCCGTCAATTTTGGCCCTTTGTCAGCTGGGGTCAGTTAACTGAATACTCAACTAATAATTCAACAGAAAATTAGAATCACTTGGTGAGTGGGTTAAACTTCGTGTTGTGGATTTATTCACCTTATATTATTTCATATTATAGCATAAATGACCATTTGTGGACTATAAAGTAAGAGTGTTTCTAGCTGTACCCCCCCCCCCTTTAAGGGTAATTTCTCTTTCCGCCAGACCACCTCTCTCTATTATGACCCCTTTTTATTGTTTTTCAGAGGCAGTACCATCCTCTCCCTCCGGACATAACATGCTGTTCCCTCTATGGGTGATAATTTAATGAAAATAGCAAAATATATGACAGGATGACGTCAGACTTGTTGATGTTGTTCTACCACTGTGTCAATTTTTATGACGTAAGGATAACACTAACACGTATTTTTGAGCTGTGGTACTTTGCTCTCCTCCCCTCCCGTCATTGCCGACACAATGCCGTCATAATTGAAACGACGATGTCAAAATGTCGGAATTATGATGTGATGGTACTACTGTTCCAAGTTTTATGACATAAAAATAGCATTAACATATCATTCAGAAATCATGTCCACGAGACGGAATGCACCTCCACTATTTTTATTTGCACTGCTTTTATTCATTGCACTGCTTCTATTGTACTGATATGTTAAATTTTCACTGCCTCTCAGTCAATCAGATTACAGATACTTTTGCGGCTCATGATAATGAACAAATATTGTGGAAAAGAATCACTTATTATGTATTAGTTATTTCAGTAAACAGTCATTCATAAAGAGAATTTTCTGTAAAAACTATATAAAAGTATACCTCATCGGTAAAAACTTCATCGGTACAAGTGACGAAATTTTCAGACAGTGACGAAAATTTGCACCGACGGATAATTTGTACCGATGAATAATTTGTGCCGACGTATAATTTGTACCATATCTGAATTTTTTCCCATGCAGTCCTTGACAGTTATCTTAAACTTTGGTAGGGTACCGAGTATCTAACATATACTCCGGTTGTGCCGTTTCCTCCCACTCTTCCTATTTTCGAATAATTCTAACGTTCCGAATTTTTCCCTAGTGACTGTTAATGAGTTATATAAGTGTTCCAGAGTAATCACTCTACAAAGTAAATAGAAGAAACAAACGATCGGTATACAGAAGTGCACAACTTATATCTTCGATTACAAAATGTTTCCTGTCTTTTACGAATATTATTATTCGTACCCAGGGCTGTCTGTCTGTCTGTCTGTCTGTCTTTTTTACTCTATCTTTTTGTCTTACAGAATGTTATTAAGTAAGAGATTATCTCAAACATTCGCTTTATAAATTCGCATCGTTTAAATCCATTTTCGTCACAGAAAATGCTTCTTTTGTACATAAATTCGACATTATATCAAGTGCGTTAATCTTTTTTTATTAATAATAATCATAGATGCAAATTACATAACTTAAGTAGTGACAAATGCAAAGACACAGTATAAACCCACTATATATAAACCCACCTGTCAACTATTGCACACAAACTTACGGAAGCAGCCATCTGTACGTGTTCTTCAAATTATGTG
>JAUCNQ010172438.1:0-15268 GCA_032352715.1 Bougainvillia muscus
AAAATTTAACCAATCACAGAAGCCATGACAGTTCATTTCGCCCGCAACGATTTTCCATGTAAACGTGTCCTAAGATAAGAATTCTGATACGACTTTTGTGAGCGTTTATCTTTTGAATGTGTTTCATTTTCAATACAGGAAAAGTATTTTTGAGAATACAAAGTATGTAGATAAACACTTCTCGTGAGGTGAAAATAACAAAAAAGACCTTACCGTTCTTGTTCTTCATTATTTGAATAGGGGTGAGACATCTTTGGAGATGTAAACTGAGCCGTACTTCGAGATTTATAAATAAAATGCCATAATTCGGAAATGCCAACTTTATCTAAATATAGAAGTTAAAAAGGTAATATTGGTCAGCTATGCGACCGTCCACTAAATTCGTATCACAAATTTTACAATGTTCATCACAAAAGAAGAGCCTTTGTACGTACTCATTATGCACGTAGACACTTCTACTGAATGAGAGTGATACGAATGGGATGGCAATGAGACGATTTGGGAAAAATAACCTTATGATGGCACTGTACATATTGGGTTCAGGGTGGCCAATAAAATATTCTTTCAAAAATAAAGGAGATTTGGGGAGATTTGAGGAGTTTTGGAGATTTTGCTAACAAGAAGGCTGATTTGACACAAAACAAAGGGAGAATAAGGGAGTTTAAAATTCCATGGCTTAAAGACAACAAAAGAAATGAATAACAGGGTTGCCATCCAAAATCAAAGAAGGAATTCCACGATATTTTGGCACAAATAAAAACAAAAAGAAAATTTTCGAGTTTTATCTCTCCAGAATCCCGGAAAATGTATTATTTCTGTGACTATGAAGTCATTCTTGGCACTGATAAAATTGAGTAAATACAACAAACAATGTCTACTTAACCCATGACGAGTAATACAAAAGTAATACACTGCTCCACAACCGGACAGGTCAAAGAAGTTAAACAAAAGTAAAAAAAGGAACTGGGTCGTACATTCAGGGGAGGCGTGGTCACCCTGCTATAGCAGGACAAGACTATAATCACTATTCATTAGGGACAGTCCACAAAATTCGTATCGAAATTCGCATCAGTTTTCATACAGGAGTGTGCATACTTTTTCTGTGATGAAAATGGTTCGTATTATGATACGAATATTTTGGACGATCTCTTATCTAAAGTTTCACTTGTCTTTCTATCAGAAATTTACTACTTACTGCACTGCATGTAAACAAATGTTGTCCACAGGTTGTTTGGCCTACTCTAGAATAGGAGGGTAACGTCCGATTTGTTGAAAAAGGGCATTATTGATGTAAAAATGTCCTAAAAATACCTAGTTTTCTTTGAAAACTAGGTATTTTTTAGAACTATATACATAATAGGGGCATTTTCTTCTTCATTATTTAAGGGGTTGCGTCCGATTGTCGGACCCTTATAAGATCTAGAATAGGGTCTGCAACTGTTCATACAGTGTTGAAACCCTTCTTATTAGATAAAAAAGAACTGATTGTTAAGGTGAACCTAAACTAGAACTCCTGGAAACAAATAATTAATGTTTCACATTTTATTATACCATTGTGACACAAGAACAGCATTATTTTACCAAAATGCTTTTACTGTTGTAATAACGAAAATACTACAAATATTATCTTATAAACTCGCATCAATAATACACTCTTGGTTTAGTGCTACCACATTAGGAGCCAGGTACTAGCAATTAGAATGCTTATGTTACCAATTTAATCTCAAAAGAAATGTCTTTGTGCATATAAAGTGTGAACAATTCCCTTCTTCTGAATGAAATTGATATGAATTCTGCTACAGATTCTGTGGACGGTTCTCTACCTATTTCATAATCGCCCCTGTTAGCTGCTCGTGTTAAAGGATCCAAACATTTGTAGCGTTTAAGGCGCTAAGAAGAAAGAACAAATGCATAGAATGTTAAAACTGCAAACTGAACAGAAAAATTGAACAAAAGGCGTCTAGGTAAAATGTGACATTAAAGACGTATAATCAGTGCCAATGATAAAATTCTCATGTTAGTATTTATTGGAGAACTCAGTAAAAATTCTCATGAGATCATACATTATTATATTTGACCTCTACATGGTGATCGTAGGTCATAGGTCTTGTGGTTCTAGGTATGGATCCAGTTATTTGCACGTTGATTAAATATGGATTAGTTTAATCCAGTAAAAAATACCGACTTTAACCAATCAGAGTTGAACAACTGGGCCCTGGTGATTATAGGCGACACGGTTACAAGTCTGGCGAGAAGTAATAATTAACAATCTGAACATTCCGGATATATTATACTAATCTTATTTCTACCAGTGTAGGAGTATATTTTGAACACAATTTACGGCCAAGAGGCTGTAAATTATGCTCAACAATATACTCCTCACAGGCAATGATAAAAAGAAATCAACACAACAACTCACTTCCACAATTTTCGTCTTACACTCTGATAAGGGAAAGAAAGCATTTCTATCTGTCGATAACAATAATAAACATGCCGGACAGTCATCATCCAAATATGAAACATGAGCGTACAAATAACCACTATTGTCAAATCGTGGTAAACAAATAGGTGTCCATGATTCAGCAGTTTGAAAAGCTGTGGATCCACTGACTAAGTTAAATATTAGATGTAAATCTAAAAAAAAAGAAAACAGATTGAAATAATATGACATCTACAGTATTCACTTTTAATAGAAATTGTTCCTCGTGTACACTTCTAAAGATATCTTTTTTAAGATTCGCTTTCTAAATTTTCTTTGTTTCATATCAATTTTCATTCAGAAGAAGTGTCTTTTGTGGAATTCGTTTCAAGATACGATCATATTTGCATCTGATGACCAGTTTGGCTCAAATTGTTGTTTATCAGAAGGGGAAGAGACTTAGACTTCGACGCTAAGTATTTCTTTTATAGATGACATGCTTGAAAACTCAGTGCGTTTTGATTGTGTTATACTCCCAGTTGCTCTTTACTTAAGGGTGAACTTAAACGCTAGTGTTTTGTAGAATTTTGGAATATACTAATGTGTTACATTAAGACGCCATAATAAGCACTATCCAAGCACTATGTTCGGCTCAAAATAAGAAAAAAATAAGCGCCAGCCATTCCCTGGTGCTTATAAAAAAGTGTTGTTTAATATAAAATAATAACACTTAAGCATTGTTACCTGAAGGATGCAAACTGAATTTCTTGGGTCTGACCATAGTAACCAGCTGATTTTGAACCACCAATATTGCAAATACAAGATCCTAAATGAAAAATTAACTGTCATATAATAAATAAAGCTGAAGAAAACGGGAATGGTCATAAATCGTACCAAAATAGGATACATTAAGGGTTCGTCTCAAAAATTCGCTTTATTCCTGTCAATTTTCCTCTCAGAATACTTTGTATGTATCATAACACTTCTCTAAGGTGAAAATGAAGCGATTTGTGAAGCAAATTAAGGCGAATTTTTGAGACGAACCTTAACGGTAATACGCTCTTGTTGTTTTTTTAGTACGTCAGTAATCAACACTTTATAAATTATGGGTGTATTTGTTTCTGCATCAAAAATCCGTTATCTCTACGAAATTCTTAAAGAACCAACAATAGTAACCGTGACAGTGAACAGTGGAATTGCACTGCGCACAATGGAATTAGAAGACTCACAAAAATATACATGTTATGTGAAAACCAAAATATTGAAATTGTGCTTTTCATACAGAACACCCTTAGATCATCTACCCCCTTACATCATTTTACCTGTCACAATGATAAGATTTAATTTCGTTTCATCTTGGAATAAGTGTCAGTTGTGCATTCTATTGCAAGATACCACCGTAGAGTTTAGTTTCTTTGGGCGTTTATAATACCCGAAAGGAATTAATTTTCGCAAGGATTAAATTTCGCGAGCTCAAAAATTCGCGTAATTTACAGGATTTATTTTCCCGAATTTTCGCGAATGAGCCATTTTATAATATTTCGCGAGGATAGCAATAATAATAAAATAAAGATTTCGGGATTATATGTTTTTCTCTAGCCATTATTTACGGACAGGCTACTTTGTCTTTTAATCTTTTAGAAATACTAAGGTATTTATATACTGTCAATCTTCTTCTTCATCAACAATGAATGCATCAAATGTATTCATTCAAGTTCGTTTGCATACTCCCATTCAGAGTCTGATATTTATCATCTTACTTACTTACTTTCAATATGCGATCCCTAATTCTCCTTCAAACGTTGATCAAAATTAACAAGCAGTAGTTTTTATTTTGGCTCCATGGTTACCCCCCCCCCCCCCCTCCTCCCTGGATGTCTATATCATTACAAAAAGTAGTGTTTTTTTCTTTTCTTTTGGCGTTTAATTTCGTGAGGATTTAATTTCGAGAATGGCCATTTTTCAATAATTTCTCGAGGATTTAATTTCGCGAATGAGCCAATTTCAAATATTTCCCGAGGACTTAATTTCGCGAAATTTAATCCTCGCGAAAATTAATCGCTTTAAAGTACGGATTGCGCTTACTTTCGGATATCGCTTAGCTTACCTTAGTCGGTTTTAATAAGTCTGTTTATGGCTATCCAGCTTCTCTCAAGCAGTCCCCGTACTCATTATGCTCTGGACTGACTGAGAGAAAGGTCTCTATTAATGTAATACACACTGTAATCGACTTTAAATAAGAATACAATACAATACAATACTATCGGATAGTAAAAAAGTGTTAATACATAACACAACTATCTCACTAAAAAGATCTTTTCGATAAAGAATTTACACCACTTAAACTAATATTGTGCTGGTATGGTATTAACTGTTCCGAGCGTTTATTTTTAATCTCTTTTCTGATACTAATGCTTAAATAAACAAATTTCGTTTTTACTTCTCCCTAGGCTTACGTTTTTTTATTTTTGAAAACACGCTTACTTTCGGGGGCCTTACTTTCCGCATTACGCTTATTTTCCAGAATTCTCTAGTGACCATGAAAAATTTCGCTTACAATCGGATTGCGCTTACTTTAGGATCACGCTTCCTTTAGGAACTCTATGGTACTTCTTCTGAAGAGAAATTGATAGGAATGAAACAAATTTGTATAGTGAATCTCCTTCACTAAGGGTTCGTCTCAAGTATTCGCATCATAAATTCGCTTCATTCCTGTCAATTTTCATCTTAGATGAAGTGTCATTGTGCATACTTTGTATGCACAAAAACACTTCATCTGAAGTGAGAATGAAGCGATTTGTTAAGCGAATTTAAGCGGGTTTTTGAGACGAACTCTAAAGGATTGAAAATAATGAATGTGTCAAACAATAACACCACTTTGGTATATTTCAATTTGTAATCAAGTAACCTAATTACCTTTGACTTCGCACTTTGAAGAGATTGACCAATAGCATCGCGAACAGTGTAAGATAATGGTAAACATCGCACCTAGAGAAAGATGCTTGCAATACGATAAAACATACAACAACCCTACGGAGCCGTCTCTAAAATACGATTTACGAATGGCTTCATTTACTAATCTCAGAGGGAGTGTATGCACAAAAACACTTCTTCTGAATGAAAATTGATACAAATGGAACGGATGTATATAAACAAATAAATAAAAGCGGATGTTTCATTTTGGAGTGGGTTTACACCAGCTCCAACCAAAAACAACGTAACTTTTAAATGCCTTACCAGTGTTGAAAACCACAAAATGTAATTTTGCAGTAAGTAATTCAGGGTATTGTGATGGGAAACTAAGTAAACTAAGGGACCATCCACAAAATATGTGATGTCACAAATCGTACCATTTTCATCAAAACAGGAAAAGTCTCAGTGTATACTAAGAAATTAAATACTTTAGGTAATAAAAAATTGATTACAATCAAATTTACATTCAAATCTGTACACAGTATTGTCTTGTTATAAAAGTTAAAACATTCAATGAAGGAGATTCCCAACTCGGTATATATGACATCATATATGCAGGTATAAACCTAATTAATAACTATAAACTTTTCTTGAGGTGGCAATATATTATACAAAAAATAGACAGACTATTCTTGCTATTAAAACATATGAACTCTTACTGATTGCAACAGGAAACTAGGATCGTGGCTCATTAGATTTAGCAAATTATCAATAAATTTCTCAGTACCTAAAAAGAGATAACATAAACCACGTATAACTCATTGGCATACAGAACCTCACAGAACCTTACAACTTTATAGAGAGCGTCCACAAAATTCGTATCGGAAATCGAACCATTTTCATCACAGAAGAAGTGTTTTGGTGCATACTAAGTATGCACAGGGCACTTCTTCTGTTAGAAAATTGATATGGATTTCCATACGAATTTTGTAGACGGTCTCTTAGTCTCACACATAATTATTTTAGTTGAAAATGATCTGAAATATTAAGAGATCGGCCACAACATTAGTATGGAAATTTATCAAATTTCATACAGAAAGAGCTCAAAGACGCTTCTTCTGTGATTAAAATGGTAAGTTTAGCGATACGAATTTTGTGGACGGTCCTTACGAAGCTTACTGAAAAGAGGTCGTACGTAGCAAAAGGTTGCCAAAAAGTAACTGCAACAGGGATTTTTGTAAAACGGACTCTGACGAAGTATAATTGCAAATTATTTGTCTACATAAAAAACTTTCTTCCCAGTTGAAAATGGTACAATTTCCAATACTTTTTTAGCGGGTACAGGTTTGAAAACAACTGAAATTTTAATGCCGAGGAACAAGTGAATCAAACCTGATAGCAGTTTTCGTAAGTCATAATTTCTTCTATGTTCAAAGATCTTTGTCAATTGTGTGAAAGTCAATACACTTAAAACTTGATGATAAACATACGTCAATTGAAGACCAAGCTATAAGTAAGGGTAAAGTGTAAGCAATCAAGCAGTAATTTGTAGTTTGAGAAGCTTGGGTTCAAAACCTCTTTAAGATTATCGGTTAGATACTTAATATTGGTAGGGTTTAAAAATCAGAAGACATGGCTACTTTACAACCGAAGTCTGAAAAAAATGTAGGACTATGGAAAAGAAAAGTCGGAGTAATGTCACGTTCATCTCTACACTGCTAGGATGACATCCACAAAAAGTTGCTGAAATAGCAATTATAAAACATATTCTCCACACATTTGTCTTTATTTCCCTCTATCAAGAAATATCGCTTTTTCTAATTAATTAACTCTTCTATTCTAAATAACTCTTACTAAAGGACTGTCCACAAAATTCGTATCACAAAAATCGTACTATTTTTATCATAGAAGAAGTGTCTTTGTGCGTACTAAGTATGCACAAAGACACTCCTTCTGTATGAAAATTGATACGAGTTTCCATACATATTTTTGCGTATAACTTGTACTAACACGTATTAATTCAACCTTGTCATACATATATTTATCAAGAAATTGTAATTCCTGTAAAAGGTATAGAAATTATATTTTTAGATTTAGATGTCTATATACACAATCGAAATTTCAAGAAAGTTGAATAAGATTAGGGACCGTCCACTAAATTTTTATGGAAATTCGTTGGTATCACATTCCACAGATGATTTTGGATAAACGAATACATATCTCAGAATGGTATAGACACTTATATATTAATTTTGTTTACAGTTTCTAAGATATTTGTACCACTTTTATCAAAGAAAAAGAGTTTTGGTTGACATTAAAGTATGTAAATAGACACTCCTTCTGAATCAACGGATAAGATTTTCTATACTACTTTAGTGGATAGTTCCTAGGCTGTAAGAGACCGTCCGCAAAATTTGTATAGAAATTTGTATCAATTTTCATAGTGTCTTCGTGTATATAAATACCTGTGCTTGTGAATCTACTGAAGAGCATACTGCAACTAGAATGATGGGTCCTCGTACAAGAAAAACAAATCTATGATCACCAGCAATGATACATCTAAGGAATACAAAACACTACTATTTATTTATGTTTTAATCTTCTTAGATTAGGACCGTCTCAAAAATTCGCTTTATAAATTCGCTTCATTCCTGTCAATTTGCATCTCAGAAAAAGTGTTTGTGTTACTTTGTATGCACAATAACACTTCATCTCAGATGAAAATGAAGCGATTAGTGAAGCGAATTAAAAAGAATTTTTCATTTCAGATGTTGGAGTGCCATTGTGTATAACAAGTATATACAGAGACACTTCTTCTGAATGAAAATGTTAAGGGAATTGTTGTGTTCTTTTGCATGTCACAGCTGTGTCTACCATCTCCCGGTATATCAACTTAGATCACCACGACATATCTAATGTGCTATTAATAGTTCGAAACAGAAGATATACATTGCGGCTTATATAAAGTTACTTGCAAGACGCAACAGGATGAAGAAATTTTATTAAGAGATTTTTGAGACAGCTCCTTATATATTTAGACTTTTTATTTGACAAGCACAAATTTTGCAGTAACATGTTTCCTCCATACCATGCGTAATAAATGGTCTATGGGAGTGTAGTAGAAGTAGCGATATAACCCCTCCTTCCTTAATTTTGTTACGGTCTAGCGTAAGCGGTATTTTAAGCCTCCAAAATAATTTCTCAGAGTACTTATATAAAAATAACAATTATTCTCCCCAAGATGTGTATAAAAATTTGTACCATTTTGATTTCAGAAGAAGTATTTGTGCATGCACAATTATGCACAATAAGACTTCTTTTAAGATTATGATTACGATTTTTATATGAAATTTGTGGATGGTTGCTATAACCTTATATTGTCTTTGTTATCTTGTACAAAGGAAACAATAGCTTGCATCAACCCCATCATTGTTACCAAGTTCTCTTCATTACCATACCTAAACAAAACAAAACAAATCTAATATTATGTTTAGGGTTCGTCTCAAAAATTCACTAAAATTCGCTTGACAAATCGCTTCATTTTCACCTCAGATGAAGTGTTATTGTGCATACAAAGTATTGCACAATAACACTTAATTTGAGATATTGACAGGAATGAAGTGAATTTATAAAGAAAACTTTTTGAGACAGCTCCTTAGAGTTCGCCTAAAAAACATCCATTATTCTTTTCATTCCTATCAATTTTCATTCCGAAAAAGTGTTGTACGCACAATCACACTTCTTCTAGGAGGAAAATGAAACGATCTGGGAAACGAATTAAAGATTATTTTTGTGACAAACGCTAAGGGACCATCCACATAATTTTTATCAATTTTCATACAGAAGGAGTTATGTCTCTGTGTATACTTACTACGGACACAGACACTTCATCTATGATGAAAATGGTACGATATCCGATACGAATTTTGTGGACAAATCCTAAGGTGATATGAAGTAACTAATTAATCGTGAATCCTTCACTAATAAAACAGACATCTGGGTCCTAAAAAGTCCGGCGGAATTAAAAAACGTAATATGTTTTCTATTTTTTGCCTGAACACGTTTTTAATGTAGACCCTCTAAAATGACCATTTCAGCCATTTTTAATGCTAAATTAATGATTTTAAAATTATTTTTCAGCCGTTTATGTTTAAAATGGTTGTGTATGATAAATTTATTCAACTTTTTTTGCTTCGATAAATTAAACAACGGCTGAATTCTACCTTTCAGCAGAAATGTCTGATAAAGCACACCATCAAAAATTCGCAGAAATATTTGTTTTATTAGCAACCTGAAAAAGTACTTATGTGACAATTTATCTCCAAATATTTCACTCTATAGCTGTAAGAGACCCATTTAGTTTGACCGAGCCTAAGTTTGGTTTATCAACATAGTTATATCTGCTACTTTATAAATATTGACAGTGAATAACAAAAATCACTGTTTCCACCAAATAAGGCAATTGTATCCCTTGCTAAAAGAACCGTCTACAAAATTCGTATCGTAATACAAACCATTTTCATCACAGAAGAAGTTTTTGTGTGCTTACATAGTATGTTCAAAAACACTCCTTCTGTACATAAATTGAAACGAATTTCAATACGAATATTGTGGACGGTCACTAAGAGATATATTATGATTTACCTAGTGTAAATAGGCTTTCCAGCTTCACTAAGAATAAAAACATGTTTTTTATGTCCTTTCCACACTGGATCATTCATATCTTCCACTGAATTTTGCCTTTCAGGCTGAATGATAGATTCTGCACGTTTCAATCTGGCTTCTAAAACAAATAACAGAATATGTTTGTGTTGATGAATCAGATAATAGTAAATCACAAATCGCTTAATTTTCACCTCAGAGGAAGTGTTATTGTGCATACAAAGTATGCACAATAGCACTTCATCTGTGATGAAAATTGATAGGAATTAAGCGATTTTATTATAGCGAATTTTTGAGACAGTTCCTAAGGGACAGTCGAATTGGTACCATTTTCATCACAGAAAAAGATGCACAAAGACACTCCATCTGCATGAATATTGATACAAATTTTAATATGAATTTTGTGGTTAGTCCCTAAAGGTTGGATATAAATATCAGGGATTTGTGTAATACTGTTATATAAAGTTCAAAAAAAGTCCTAGAAGTGACATTTTCATTCAAAGGTAAAAAGTAATGAATTCGCACAGACACTACTCCAGGCGTTGTAAGCGTCTGCCAATCAGATGCTGCCCCTTGAATTTTGATGAAAGTGTTATTTCACATAAATCTAAATGTTGCTCATATTGAAATGATTGTATTATACCCTCCATTCTAGATAAGATAATTTGGTATACAAAAACTACCTTATAACAGGGAATTAACGAATCAATTAAGGTTCATAAAATTAACGCTAATCTTGCAAAAATCTCAATTTTCTTGCAGACAAACTGCAGAAATTAATACATGTAAAAACTTAAGGCGGCAGAAAACCAATGCGGAAAAGGGGAATCCGTGTTAATTTCATGATTTGTAATAATTTCCTGTAATAAGGTATAACTAGAGAAACTTGTACCATCTACTGCTTCTTTTTCTGCATCTTCTGCATCCACTTTACGTGCATCGTCAGGAGAATAGTCACCTACATCAGCATCTTCAAGGCTTTGTTTACTGCTGCTTTTCTTTGGTGGACCTAAACGATCACATAAAGCATATTATTCTTTTATCCATTATTGGTATGCATGTAACATCATACCAGTTTTTACCTTTATACGAAATACAGTATTTAAATACAGTTTTCACCAAAGTAAATATTTGTTCTAGGATCAAAACGAGTAAAATTTTAAAAATAGCCTCAAACCCAAATTTAATTTTTCTGTCTGCGTTCACACTAACCTGTGGTTTTTTATGAGCATCATGTTTATAAACATACGAAGGCTCAGTTTTCGGCTAAAGTTTAGCATAAACTAAGCATATAACTAAGCCAACCTCATTCCATATACATGTTATCATTTTAAGCAAAGGAAATTATTTGTTGCATTTCCTTGGTTCTCATTTCTGCCATGAAAAGTTAATGCATATGGGCCTTAATTTTCAAAATATGTATAGTATAGTTTCCTTTTCTATGTTTGGTGGGAAAACATAGCAGGAAACACGGTGGCCACAGCCACCCAAAGTAAACCTCCTTAAGCATTAATTAAGCATACTTGAGCCTAGTCTTATTTTTCCATGTGCTTATAAAAAACACATGTATGTAAATAATCTGAGTAGCAATTAACCCGTAAGCTTGCCTCGACACATCCAATAAAAAATTCTCCAGAAGTAAAAAGCACAACATTGAAAATGATCTAGTAAAAGCTTATACAATAGACCAACACAACTTACCTCCTGAGCTAAATGATTTTGTTCGGCTCGAGCATTGACCATCTAATTTATTTGCTTCTACTTCAAGGCTTAGATCTTCAAAAGAATCAGCAGCAAACAAGGAGTCATCTGGATTTCTAAACTGAGCAAACATTGAGTCAATTTGTTGGATATGGAGATTATAACCCTAACCAGGACCTTGTTGGAATCTATACAGTATATCTACATAATGAAGATGAGGGATTTATGAAGCAAATTAAAGCGAAATTTTGAGACAAACCCTAAAGTACTGATCCATGTGTCATACAAACGTTGCATGGAAAACATACATACTAAATTATACAACCAGTTGTTTAACCACATGAGATTATATTGCTGTTTCCAACAGAGAACTGTAGGTTGTGCTATGGGAACATATACGATTTTTAATGGTTGCATATTATTTGTTATTGTTATTTTTCATATACTGTAAGTGCCATATTTTTTATTGCCCGGCATCATGGGAGGCAGAAGGAATCCAAAGTTGGGGTGGCTGAGATTTAGTGGCATCACAAGACGGCATCAGCATGGTTGGCGCGGATTGAAAAAAAAATATCAATTTCAACCTCTCCAGAACCCGGACGGAAAATGCATTTCCTGTACCAAGATCTTAAAAAGTCTACTTAGCAAAAAGTAGGGGGGGGGGGGGGGGTGGGGCTGAAGTCCTTAAAACTCTCTCCGTTCTCCACACATGGGCATTTATTGATCACCCATACCTAATAAGTGCCCAGGTAAAACTTAAAACTGTCAGTAAGCAAGGCCGCATTTATTTAGCGCCTGAATTTAATAAGCTTATTAGAAAACCTGTTTTAAAAGGGGACACTTATTTGAAAAAAGCCCTGATTAAATTTCAGTCAAATTTCTTTAATTTTCATCAAAATATAAGTCAATATGTACACCAGGATATTTCTGTATATTCTCTTTCCTTTTAGTGCCAATATGCTTGTTTTTGACAGAAAAAAACATCATCAATAAAAAATTAGTGCTCGCATTTAATAAGCGCCCAGGGTTAAAATTAAAAAAATTATTAAGCACCAGATACAGTAAAGTATGTACAGTAAAGTACGTATAGTATACACAACATTTCTAGAGGGTTGTCATATATGTCTGTATCTTGTGTTTTCTTACTAAAGTAAGACCTACTAAAATGTATAGATGTTATTAATTTTGCTATAATTTAGTCTCTCTTTCAAATTTCTTTGATTGTGTACCATAAGTGTTTTGTGGAGAGTCACTACGTCAGCTAGTACTTACTAGCTTACATAGTGACTCTCTGTAAAATTGATAAAAATGATACCAATTTCATCCCGGAGAAGTGTCTATGGGCATTGAGACACTTCTTTGGAATGAAAGTTGGTTCAAATTTCTATATGAACTTTGTAAACGTTCCTCTAAACATCAGGATTCCTAACCTGGCTCCAGGTTCAGTTCCTTGAAGAATGTCTTCAACTGCTTCCTCGGTCAAAATACCAGTCTTCTCCATGCTAGACATCTTCAATATAGTAATTTCTTCATAAATTATCTGTTTGTCTGAGATTTATTTGCTGTTATACATTCCAAGCATTTATATCAAGTACAGTATGTTAATCCATATATCTACCTATTATTTACAAAAGCATAGATTAAATAATACTGCAATTCTAAAGTTTCAATCATGTTGACCTCAAAGATATGAAGACAACCCTCAGGCTATTTTTATGTAAAACAAAATAGTGCTAAAAGCTGTGGTGAGCTGTCTCTAACAAGGCCAGTAGCCACAAATATGTGGTGTTAACTAAAAGGAGAACCGTATTACCGTATACCGTATTTACTCGAATGGGCACACGGGGCACTCATTGAAATATCCAACCTCCACAGGGGGTGCTTATCGAGGAAGGCGCAGAGAAACACTGTCAACAGAAAAGAAAAACAGTGTTTTATACGTTTTCGTTACTAATAATAAGCTTCAACTTCAAGTTTCATGTCCTATTTGACTTGTCAGGTAAGAATTTTGACGCAGAAAAAATATTCTGTAATACCCTTAGGAGTCACTCACATATCAAATGTTCCCACGCTTAGCGTCAATTTGACGTTAATGGGTAGGTGGGTCAAAGGATGTGACGTTAAAGAGCTGCTAGACCAAATATCGATATTTAGCTAACATAATGTTGTCAAAAAAGAAAGATCTTCAATGATTTCTACTGTGTTTTTTCTTTTCACTAGCTTTAAAATGTTGTTCCATAACTTTCACATAACTTTCACTTAACTTTTCACTTTCTTGCGGTGGGCTACGGACCACAGACCTTTCGAGACTACCATTATTTTTGCTTCATTGGCTAATCCGAGACGAGGCACTTATAGTAGGCTACGTGCTTCATTTTCTAAAATACATAAAAAACAAACAGGGCGCAGAAATTGCGTCTGACGCGTTATCTGTTATAATTTTTTGTTATTTTGTAATAATTTGATTTTTAGCCATTTTTAGGTTTTGACGGTTACGTTGTTTAGGACGGGGGTGGGGGTCAAATTGTTAAGCAAAAGGACGAGACAGAAGCAAAAGGACGAGAGAATAGTGGTATAAGGTAAATCATAAAAGGGGGGAGAGGGCTAGGCAAGATTCTCAAGAAGAAAAGTTTCTCAGTCTGTCAGCTGTCCGTTTGATGAGAAGGAGAAAGGGAGATAGTAAATGTAAAATTTCTTTGTCAATCTTTCCATCCAATAAAAACCGAAACATACACCTTGCCACGGCACAACCTACATGTGAATTGAGCTTTAAAATAACTGACCAGGTCAAAGTAGATAAAATCCGCAACAACTCGCTGATTTTCTATTGTTTGAGCCGTTATATTGACTGATTTATCACTCGCCGCACACGAAAAGTACGCTAAGCCTCTTAGTGTAGCCGAGTAGCACAACAGATAGCATTGCTAATGTTAGTGGTGTTTTATCAATTTGATACTCTAAAAGGTGCCTAATAAACATCCCCCCTCATTTATTAATATTTGGAGTTTACAAACTTGACTTGTCTTGGGTATTTTTGTATGCTTTTACCATTATTAACATACCTAGCTATTTGTGCAAGTAATACAAAATACCAAGCAATTAAGTAGCTATATAAAACCTTATGAGTTCATGGTACTTTATAACTCACATCGACTAATATTATTATAAAGAAAGCGCTAATTATGTACTAAATAATGATTTAGCACATTAAAGATTTCCCAACCACCGTTTATTTTGACCACCCCCTCCCACCCTCCTCCTCCTTGATGTTGTCATGTTTGCGTTGCGTTTGGTATGTCTTAGTATTTATCTCGCGTTGACTAAGGTGAAGTTTTCTGGTTCCGATTATTTTAATACTGTATACCTAATAAGTTTGGCTTCACACTCCTCTTCTTAGGCTTTCTTCCGCGACCTAGCTAGCTAGGAGATACAGCAGGTGTCTTGTGGCCAGCCAGATAGTCTTCTTGTGCAACACCGCCTTCCCCTTACTACCCAAACCACTGTACTTCTAAGGATTGGCTTAACATCTACTATAATCAGCAGGCTTTTGTGTATTATATTCTGTGTGTTTTT
>JAUCNQ010172548.1:0-15261 GCA_032352715.1 Bougainvillia muscus
ATTTTCACCTTAGATGAAGTGTTATTGTGCATACAAAGTATGCATAATAACACTTCATCTGAGATGAAAATTAATAGAAATGAAGTGCATCGTGAAGCGAATTTAAGCGAATTTTTGAGATGGTCCCTTAATAAACCATGAAATCTACAAGGTATACAAGTTTAGTGGACGCTTGATTTATTACAAGTATAGTGGACGCTTCTTTACTGAATTTTTATATAATTAGTTTATGAAATGTAATGAAAACTTTACAGCCAGCACAAAAAGAGAGACAAGAAAACAAGCAATATATATATACACTTCATAATATTAGCAGAAACAAAATAGATGTCTCACCTGATTCGGTAAATATTTTATCAAACCCTTTTTCATTAACCCACGGTCCAAGTGATGACATCCAAATACCAACTTCGTCTGGAGTCCAATCTCGAAGTGATTTGGACATCAAATCGCTTTGTGTCATTCCATGAAACTTTTTAATTGATACACCAATGATCTAATAAAAAAAATGGTACATAACAGGACAAAATTGCGTTTCAATTTGGTATAACTTTACTTAAAATACATGAGGGACTGCCCACAAAATTGGTATCAAAACTCGTATCAATTTTCATACAGAAGGAGTGCTTTTGTGCATACTTAGTATCCACAAAAACACTTCTTCTGTGATGAAAATGTTTCGTATTACGATACGAATTTTGTGGAAGGTCCTTTATGACACTTGAAATCCTAATATAAAGGCTTTGCCACATTCAATGTATGGCCTTAATCAGTCTATAAATCCATACCTTTGCTCTCTTTTTATTAATACAAAACGCATCGGAATAAATATCCATTCGTGCTGAGATATTTCTGCTATTGAAACATCATCATCATAGCCTTCATGTTTTCCCCAACTCAAACTGAAACTCGTGCGCCCGTTTTATCAGCAATATACACAATATTGCAACAATCCCACTGTCCATGTTCCATGTTTGATTACACATACAAAGAATAATTTTATAGCATTTTTGAGACGGTTCTTAAGAGGAAAGACCTGGTGTTTTGGAGAGAACTTTTCTTTTCTTTTCTTATTCATCTTTATGAATAGGCTTTGGATAAATATAAATATAAATACCACTTGTTGCAAACATCCTAATAAGTGGATTTATACATATATACTTTCGCTGAACAGTAATTTGTTATTATAGAGTATACTCAGATTATATACAGAAATCTAAGTAACCATCTCAAAAATTCGCTTTCAAAATTTGCTTAACATTGATATCAATTTTCATTCAGAAGAAGCGTCTTCGTGCATACTTAGGGTTCAACTTAAATATTCTCTTAAATTCGCTTCATTTTCACCTTAGATGAAGTGTTATTGTGCATAACAAAGTATGCACAATAACACTTCATCTCAGATGAAAATTAATAGGAATAAAGCACAATGACGCATCTTTTGAGATTAATATGAAACGATTTATGAAGTGAATTAAAGCAAATTTTTGAGACAAAACCTAAGTTAACCTTACCACAGCAACTGCCACAGTGATAGCAACAACTACACAGATCAGACTCCAATTCAAACCATTGTAAAGTTTAGATTGCTTTTCTGTTCCATGATCTTCAAATTTTTTAATTATTTTTTGATATTCTTTATTTAGTAATAAGAGTGAAGTACGCTCTTTCATCTTCTCTGGGAAGAGTAAAGCCATTGTATTCCTAAATCAAAATATACGCATTCTCAGACTACATCTAGTTTAAACAACGAATTTACACCATGTTTCACTGAACAAATTCACTGCGTTTCTACTGATTTTTATTGAAAATAAAACACTATTATATTCTTTATAGGTAGCTAAATGTTTCGAACAATACAATGTTTGATAAGGTTCAGTTTGTATGGCTCAACTCAAGGTAAGGGACCGTCAACAAAATTCGTATGGAAATTCGTATCAACTTTCATTCAGATGGAGCGTTTTTTTTTGCATACATAGTATGCAAAAAAATGTAGGATTTGCTATACAAGTTTTGTGGGTGGTCCCTAACCTTCCAGTCACAGATTTGTATCTTTCATAAATTTCATTTATGTTTAATACAAACCATGCATAAATTGTAAATTCGCTTAAATTCGCTTAAATTCGCTTCACGATTCGCTTCATTTTCACCTTAGATGAAGTGTTGTTGTGCATACAAAGTATGCACCATAATACTTCATTTAACCCCAAAGTGGGGTGGGGTGATACCATGTTTATCTCAAAAGTATACAAACAATTATTCTGAATTACAATTATTACAAATTCTGTGGACTGTAAAGGGTTCATCTCAAAAATTCGCTTTAGTCCGCTTCACAAATCATTATGCACCATAACACTTCATTTAACCCTAAAGTGGGGTGGGGTGTCTTGGGTAGCGTTAAAGCATGGGAGGGGGGGGGATTTACCCCACAACTTAAAATCTGCTAGGAACAAGCTAATGAGTTGAAATTTGGCACATATGTTCCTTGTAATAGGAGGAACAAAATAACACTAATTTATTTTTAAAAATGAGCGCCATGATGACGTCATCAAAAAGTTGAAAATTTTCCAACTTTTTAGTAAAATACGACCAATTTTCAAATTTCAATGACAAGATATCTATAACAGGTTTTTATATACTCAGTAGATTAACAATGTAAACTTTTATTTTACGTAACTAAAATATTTCGAGGCAGAATGACACACCGCAAAGTTGGCAAAAATTCCAAAAAATCCAAAAATACGTTATCACGTCATAGAATTACGTCATCGTCAAATGACGTCATAAAAAATGTTGAAATTGAAAGATGTTATTAATATGAAGGTATGGTATAAGTTTGAAGTCAATTGCTTTACCACATAAAAAGTGATGGATAAAACCTTTTGTGGTAATTTTAGCAGGATTTCTTAGTAATTTGATAGGTGGTCTCCCCCCGCCCCCCATGCACAATAGGGTTAAGATGAAAATTGACAGGAATAAAGCGAATTTATAAAGCGAATTTTTGAGACGGTTCCTAATTATATCTATTACCAACAGCAACAACCAAAACCAGATAATCTGCATAAAAATGATGTTTAAGGAAATTATCATACCACAACCTTCAGAAATCTTGGTAAATGAAATCGTTAATAATGGATAAGATAACTTTTTACATAATATAACAACGTAAAAAAAATATCAAAATATGGGTACTGCAAGAACAATATAATTTGATACATTTTAAAAGCATTCAAACCTTATGACATTAACTTTTACCTAAGTGTCACATTAACTTTAGGAAATCCTTGCCAAACTTGTCTACATTCAGGACAAGTAGATTTCTTTGATTTTATCCACCATTGAGCCAAACAGAATCTACAGATGCTATGACCACATGTTAATGTTGTAGGATCAACCAGAAGTTCAAAGCAAATACCACATTGAAAATTCTCCTCAGATACTGTTTCTGACATTTTTTTCTATATATAAAAAAAAGTAGCAAATTTAACAATTCTGTTTAGGATGCATGCAAAATGAAGGCATAACAGTGATAGTTCTATGCAAAGTAGATATATGCAGCATAAACAATGTTAATAATAAAACCAAGTCCTTAAGGACTGTCCACAAAATTAGTATGGAAATTTGTATCAATTTTTATACAGGAGTGTTTTTGTGCATAATTAGTATGCACAAAAACACTTCTCCTGTGATGAAAATGGCTCGTATTACGATACCAATTTTGTGGCCAGTCCCTTATACTGATAAAAACTATTATTATTATAACTATTATTCGGACTAAAAGTCAGGCTTTGACAAATTGCGCACGTAAATGCAATATTTTGATCTTCACGTACTTGCCTTTATTTCCTCAAGTCCGTGCACGTACATCAGATTCCAAGCTATGCGTACCGCAGTATGGCCAAACTTTCTCAAAGCGAATGCACGTACTACTGTTTGTCCACTATCTGTACGTCTCATATAGGCTTATTATATAGGCTCGTATATATAATACATTTGTTTTTTGCTACAAGCTATATACAGGATGTACATCAATGTCCTGAGACTCCAAATGTAGTTTTGGTGCACTGTTGGTTTCTTTATGTGACATACGCTATTTGTTGTTAGGGGCCGTCCACAAAATTTGTATCATAATACGAACCATTTTTATCACAGAAGATGTGTTGTTACGCATACTAAGTATGCACAAAAACATTCCTTCTGTATGAAAATTGATACAAATTTCCATACGAATTTTGTGAATGATCCCTTATGGAATTCATTGCATTGCCCACGCTCATCCAGGAGTTAGAAATTGAGCATAAAAATATCTGAAGCTTTTCTTACTTGGAAAGGAGAAAGAAACACTATGTTATCAGGGTTTCATGCTCATTTTGGATAATTGTTTTCCTTGATATTGGCCAAAAACTATACTTTTTTCCCTGATTTTTCAGTCAAAAAAGACATATTTTTCCCTGAAGTTATATATGAAAAGGCTACATTTTCCCCTGATACTTGACAGGGAAGAAACTTTTGTGGTACCAAAATCATCGAAAACTTTTGGAATTAACTTTCCCGGTTAAGCCTTTTAAATTTTGTTTATGGGAATAAACTTTCAAATATTTCGCGGGAATAAACTTTCGGGGTGTGCGATTTTAACAATAAAAATCAAAATTTGATGCGGAATTATTAGAGTAAATACATGTATAGTACTTAAAACAGTAGTATATTATGATGTGTAAAACAAAAAAGAAAAAGTATATGATGTTTAAGATTTTTTTCGCGGGAATATACTTTCCCGCGTTTTAAAAAGTTGGAGCTTTCGTGGGAATAAACTTTTGGGGTTTACCAATTTTAGGGTATTTCGCGGAAGAAACTTTTGGGGAAATCAGGGTTTTTTTCCGCAAAGTTTCTTCCTGCGAAAGTTTCTTCCCTTAAAGTATACGAATAAACCGATTCAAGTTGCATGATATTTTTAATAAGTCACTACTACATTTCATCCATCCAATCTGGAGTGGCGGAACAATCTGAAGTTCGGAAGGCTGATCTTTCCTGTGATTGTGATAACATTGCAGTCACTGTTGCCACTGAGAAAATCGGATTAATGCAAAATATATATATAATCAGCAATTAGCAAAACTTTGGGAGGTTGCAACCCCTAAAGCTCCCCAAATCCCGCCCACTTATTAAAGGTAGTCTGAAATTTATGATATCACTATGATTTCCCGGGCTAAGCTAAATAAAAATTTTGAGGCGGTGAATCTGGAAAAACTTTAATTTGTTAATTTGGAGAAGATTTGCTATACCTAAAGAATACAGTCTCATTGATTCTGTAACTGCACAAAGTGTGAAGAAAATTAAAAAAAATGAGCAGAAACAGGGCAAAACCGAGAGTTGTTTTGGGCATACCGGTTTTGGAATTAGGTAATCTGCTTAGTTCAGTGTCTCCGCGAGGCAGCACCATGGTTGGTGACCACCTAGATAGCTGGAAAACGGGTTTCTCAAACGTCTTCTCCACTCATGAATGTGACCATCTTTATGGGTTTGGGCAAAATAACACGAAATTGCCTTTGATGTCCATGATCCCAGGGTATTTTTTCTCTTTCCAAATTTGCAAGAAGTCGAGGCAAAAATCGTCTCGACTTCCTGCAGTTTCAAAGAGAGACAATATGCCCTGGGAGCGATGTTGGGCAGATGATTTACACTTTTCTCTTCTTCAAACTGCTCTCACTGAGTGATTGTGTTTTGTCGTTATAATTACGTAATGCACGTTGACTTCAGAGGACCGCACAGTCTGGGCTCGAAATAACAGACGGTCAACAGTCATTGAACGCCAGAATATAACATTTGACCGTCGTAATTTCTTAAATGCTGATCATTTTGACCGGTCAGTTTGTAAAATAATAGTTCAAAATTCCCAAGAAATCTACTTAATAAAACCTTGCACTTAAAATAATAAATTTATTTTTTGTTCGTCATTTTTGTTTTACCTTTACCATCCAGGACTAGTCAGAGCACCAAGATGGAGACTAAAACTAAATATCTTTGATAGTAAAAAAATGACATTAGACATCAAAAGGCTAACAAGCAATTTTTAAACTATTAAACAGTTCAACACAATGTATTCAGTGGTAAACTGTGTTCATAAAAGTTAAACTACTATTAAAGTAAATAAAAATATATTGTTAATGTAACAATATAAATACATAAAGAAAATTTAATAAATGTTACGCATGTCAACCCCCTGTCTAATAATAAACAGATTAAAACTCCCGTGAACCAATCAGCATCGATTCTTGCTAAACCGTGATTGGCTTAATCTTATATAAGCTACTTTAATCTGTCTTCAAACGCAAACGTAAACATCACAACCATTGGGTCTACAGTATGTTAATCTGAAGGTTTCACTCCTGCTCAAAAAAGCAATACATCAGTGAAACTGTCGATACAATTATGTGGTTTCTTTGAGAATTCGTTTGGGCTAGACATATGAAGACAAAAAACAAACATAAACACAGAGCATTTATTGCCTTGGTGCTATTCTCGATCAGGACATACATGCTTCGAAAATCCCGATCGGGTGAATATATTCAGGTCAAGATTTTGCAAGAATCCCGTGGGAGCTTGCCAACATATTCCGTTCGGTAGACAGAGACCTGATCAGGAACTGCGCCGTACTGACAGAAAGTATGGCCTGACATATGAAGTGCGGTCGAAGGTGGCGAGTATTTTCTACAACGAAAAATTTATCCTTGGCCAAAATCCCAAGGGACTAAACCCCACGGGATCCCACTTAATTCTTGCCAAGATTTTGGAACAATCTTGTGGGATCCTGCGGGGTATAAACCCCACGGGAATCCACTTATTTCTTGGCTGATTCTTGCCAAGAATTGGCAAGAATCTTGCAAGATCCCGCAGGGTCTAAACCCCACGGGATTCCACTTATTTCTTGGCTAATTCTTGCCAAG
This sequence comes from Bougainvillia muscus, assembly GCA_032352715.1. Lineage (NCBI taxonomy): Eukaryota > Metazoa > Cnidaria > Hydrozoa > Anthoathecata > Bougainvilliidae > Bougainvillia > Bougainvillia muscus. Next base: position 6,945 of record JAUCNQ010172548.1, read on the forward strand.
AATTGGCAAGAATCCCACGAGATCTTGCCAGCGCCAAGATCCCACAGGATCACGCAGGTTCCCATGGGATCTTGCAGGTTCTTGGCAAGTTTTTTCACCAGGGGATGAGTAATTTTAATACCGATTTTCAAATCCGCCTCTGAATTGCATCTTTTAACGAAAGAAATTAATAAATTAGTGGCAGATCCAGAAATAGTCATCTTTTAATGAAAGAATTTAATTAATTAGAGGCAGATCCAGAACTAGTCAGTGCACCAAGATGGATACTAAAACTAAATATTTTTGATAGTATATAAATAAATGACGTTGGACTTTAAAAGGCTAACAAGCAATTGTTTAACTATTAAAAAGTACAACTTAGTGATAAGTAATGTTAATTCTGATTTTTAGATCTGCCTCTGAATTACATCTTTTCACGAAAGAAACCAATTAATTAGTGGGGGATCCGGAACACTCTTTATCCAAATCAAATCAATAAAAAGGAGAACTATACGCAATCATTTTTAATAGTTTAACAATAGATTGTTAGCCTTTACATGCTTACGATCATTTGTTAACTGTTAAATTTAATCATTTTCAGTTTAAATGAATAACGGCCTCGTGATAAACGGCCTCGTGATTTTATGTTTGTCTCGTGATGTTATGATTGACATGTGAAAATTCAAAATTTGTGGACTCGCGGGAATAGAAAACTGCAAGTCTATTTTACTTGGACTCGTAATACTTATACTCGGACTTGTATATGAGTGCCAATGCACTCAAGGACAGTACTATAGCTATCATTTGTTGTACAAAATGACAGTTTTATTGGTATTACTTCTATACAGTATCTTTTTCCGGCTTTATTTCATCAAACCTCGTACAGGAAAAAAAACACCTTGATCGTTTTTTGGGCTCCCATACCGGTAAACGGTACGAAACACATTCTGGATTTGGCCCTGAGAAACGGTTAAGTAGAAACACTTTTCAGAGTCAAAAGTTAAGCAGGACGACTCTAAAAATGCTAAGAGTAAAAGAAGAGTTCAAAAAGAATCTTTGCACCACAAAATAAACTGATCTGGAACAAAATAAGTTTAAAATATATACCCCAAGGTTTAGTTTCATAGACAAATTCCAACCAAGTGGTAAGGCTTGTTTTAATTTTTAAACCAGAATAAAAACGATAACAAACCACAACAAATTCTTTGTGTGAAATAATGTTCTACTGCTGCATGACAATAAAAACACAGCAGGTATAGTAGCTATATACACGTAACAATTCGAATGTAGGATTTAGGATTTGAATTTAACAAACTGTGGTTATTAGTATATGTTTAAGACGGTGTGTGGAAAATCCGAAAAAGTCTGACACAGAAAACATTTCAAGATTCACTACTTTTTGATTCTGTGCCTGTGGTGCTGTGGTGGACTGGTCTCTGCGGAAATGAAATGAAAATATTTATTTGCTAGTAATAAGAATATTAATAAGTACAATGTTAACATCAGGGAAAATTATGTTGTTACAACCTAGACATAAACAAGTGTGGTAAGCATGTTGAAACAGGATGGATAAACAGGATACTAACACTGTAGCAGAACTAATATAATGTGAAACCCATCAAAAATAAGGGTGTAGTAGAAGTACTTACAGTTGGTAGTAAATGAGGGCAGAGTTTCTAAGAGATCAAGACATAATCAAGGTTGCTGAAGTCTTGAAGTATTGTATAAATTAGTAGTTAGGGAGACTTTCATTAATTAGAGTCAATAATATTCTACCAACTAGTGTAGGAGAGGACATAATCATAAACACACACAAACACAACACACACATAAAAAGCAAAACAAACAAAACAAACAAAACAAGCAAATAACAAACAAGCAACAACAACAATATGTTGTATAGTTAAATGTTTCAGGTTTTATGATTTAAGTAAGTAGGTTTAACAATGATCAAAGTAGTTAGTAATTGTCAAGTATTTTCAATCTCAGCTTTCTCTTTATGTAAGATGATGAATGATGCAAGAATGAAAATGGGATTTTAGACTGAAGATCATTCCATGATAGTATAGCTAGATGTCTGACTGAATTTCGACCGTAGGATTTATTATTAAATGATGATAGATTGATGAGTCCAATTGAATTTGCCCTGGTATTATAGACATGGGAAGCACTAATATTATAAAGTCTCGCAGAGTGATTCTCTGGTACATATTGGCTTCCAGTAGGTCTTTGATGATAGAGTATTATTCAGTTTGATGTCGTCATTAAAGGTGACGATTCTGTTATCTTTGAAGAGAGAATAAGCTGTGGTTTGGGGATGAGAGAGTGAGTGAGTGAGTTTTATGTTTAACAACGTGGTTAACCTTCCGAAAGTTCGATGAACTTATTTCCAGGAGGGACCACAGCTTAAGTTAAAAGTTGGAGTATTTAATGCTCTTCTGAGCGACACGACCCACTGAAGGGTAGGTGCTCTCCTAGACAACCCCCTGCAATACCCAATGATCACTTTGAACCATCTACCCAAAGGAAATGCAATAAAAAAACTGTGAAAAAATCCTCGATAGTGGCCACCATTTTGTCTCTAACTCATCAGTCAAAACATTGCAACTGCAGGTCATTGTTTGAAATTTAGAACCACATGGCTGCGAGAATCTTGTATTCTCATTGGTTAAAGAAACGTGTTCGAATCTATGATGTCATCACATCATGTGACGAAGTCATGATAAAATGGCCGCGTTTGTTTTGGTTGCAAATCGAAAGTTGGTTTAGATTGTCTTCTTTACTCTTCTATTCTTACTTCATGGTATAAAGTGGTAGTTTTGTCATGTTTTATGCAGCTCCCATCAGAGTTTATTACGAAGATGCTCTTCTGATCTCGCTTGTGCCCAGCCAAGAGAATCTATTCGCATACACTCAGACCCAGTGGCGGACGACAAGACCCCCCAACGCCAACGGACGAAGACTATGAATGAATGAATTTAATTTGCAAGTACTAGTTAATTAAATTCATTCATTCATATTTTTTTTACTATTTAAAATGCAGCACATAGCGATTGTGGATCTACTATAAAAGGTTGTTTTTTCACTCCCAGGCACCAATTTGTGCCATTTTGGAATACCTGGTATGTTATTTATCTTAAGGAGAAGACTAGACAACAAAGACTACCTATATAGCTTTAGCTTTTTTAATCTAATATATATATATATAGCTAAAATATCATAATAGTAATAATAAAAAATATATTATAAATAGGAGAGATATAACCAAATACAATTGGCTGAGTTTGCACTATCATATTGCCAGCAAGGTATGTACAGTGAGACAGGTAATGTTAGACTAGATGACTAGGAAGGGAAATGATTCAATAGTTCAGCAGGCAGGTTGTGCAAAGAGAAGCTAGGTTTAAAATAACTTTATGCCCCAATTAATGTTGACACACATGGAGTGAATCCCAAGCCAAATACTAATGGAAATAAGTTAAATTAATGATACGCCTAGAAATCAAGAACATACTGTAGGGCATGAAGAGTCAAAGAACAGTACGGCTAAAGTAATTTACCAATAATAGTAGAGGACACATTCCGTCGTAGAAACTACGTTTTATGGTGATGTTACTAAATCATTAATGTGTGTCTTAAAAAGCGTCAATCAAACAATGGAAATGTTCCCGGGTCATGATTTGGAATATCCCATTGTTTTAAAGGAAGGGGTAGCATGCACTAGGGGCTTCAAAAGAAAGCCTGTCAAGGGAGAGATATAACAAACAAAGAATGATTAAAAACTGACAAGGCCCCCGGTGGAAATAATCCTCTGACTATATGTCCTTGTGATTTTCCGGGCTAGCCACTATAAATATTATTTATTATTATTATTATTATTATTATTACTATTATTATTATTATTACAATGATTTTCATGTATACATTGTCTATTCAATTGTTTTAAAAAAGTGTTAGATCTTTGAGATGTGTTGAAATCCATAGGTAAATAAGGAGGTTTCTCCACAGAACAACCTTTTATGCATATAGGAAACTTTTTAAATTTGCATAGCCTATAAAGAAGACATTTACATTCATATTGTTCTTGCGAATTGATTCTTCACTATGATCTTGTGTGCATATAGGAGGAGATTGGCTTATTAATTATGATGCACCGTATACTATATATAATTTCTTTGTTTAAAGTTACCCTATGGAAGACAGGGATATAGATCTTCAACGTTTCAGAGAGCTTTAGGTACTAAGAAAGGAAAGCAATTGAGGCAATAAAGCAAAATCCAAAATATTTTTATTCTTATGCAAAAAAGTTTTCAAAATTTAAAAACAATATTGGACCATTGAAAAGGAAAGATTATACATTAACAAACGATCCTACAGAAACGGCTAAAATTCTATCAGAACAGTATAGCTCTGGTTTCAGCAAATCTCTAGATAACCTGAACATAAGTAAGTAAGTAAATTCGCCATCAGAAAAATAATTAAAAGTACAAAAAAGATAAAAAAAATGCTAGAATAATTGTCAATTGACCCTTTCTTTTTCTCCTATATATCGATGACATAAAATCAGTCATTGAGAAGTCATATGAACATCTTTATGCGGATGACACAATTGTCATTCATAGCCACGAAAATGCGGATTTCCTTGTTCCTGAGGTCGAATCTGATCTTTTTAACATCGACCACTGGCTGAATATTTACGAAATGACTATTAATACGGACAAAACTGAAACCATCTTCTTTGGAAATCACAGTCAGTTAAAGAAAGTTAGCACAAAAGTCAAGTACCTAGGTGTACTTTTTGATCAGAAAATGCAATGCTAGGAGCATATAAAAACAATTAGTGGAAAAATTTCTTTCAAACTATCTAAAATCAAAGCCATAGCTCCTTGTCTAACGCACAACACCAAAAAACTTTTAGTCAATTCTTGAAGGTTTCAAGCCAAAATAAGGCAGTATCCATAGAAAATAACAGCATACTTGACGCAATCTCAACATACAGAAATATGCTAGTAACACAAATAAGATGCATAAAGATGATGAAGCATCAGCTGTAGAATAAATATAAAAATTCTAGATTGGATTCATTATATACATTATTTAAAATATTTGAAAAATTATAAAATATTTATTTACACGGTAACTAAAATCAGTGGAAATCATATTTGTTCCTACATGCCCAGTCAAACAATCATTAATGGTACCCATATTAATATTATTATTAATCAGAAGACAACAAAAGAATATAAAAAACAAATAAAACCAACTCCAAAATTGCCTGACTTGACCTCATCTCGTTCTGAGGTTGAATAGAGTCCTTTGAAACGTTTTTTGATACATTAAAATTGTTCGCTGGTTGCTTAATAAAATAAGATGTATATTTCCGCTGGGTTTTTTGGGTTTGAAAAGTTTCTTTTTTTTCTTGTTTTTTGTAGATTGGTGGATGGGTGTAAGTGGTGTAGATATTGTAGGTGGTTTATGGACACATTGACAGTTTTCGATTTTCGATTTTGGTTTAAAAGAGTTAAAAAGAGTACTTTGAGCTTGTGGTTTTAGTTTTGTTTTGCAAGAATCGTTTTGACTGAAATATAATTCTGCATTCAGTTTAACTGAAAGTTTATAATATCCTTGTTCGTTCAAATGGAGGTAATCACGATAATAAAGTTTATTGTCCAGAAAACCGTTTCCCAGTATCCAGCCTGTATCACTAACAAATGTGTTAGTGGAGTTCTTACAAAGGTTAGATATTAGAGAGTTTATCTTAGTTATGAAGTTCTGTGTTTTGTTGGGATTAAAACCTCTGGGCAACATCCAGCCTTTTTGTATCTTGGTATAGGCTCATCATAACCATCGTATTAAATCGAAGCCACCAGATAATTACATCAAACCACAATAGTAAAAAATTCCATTACCGGCCACGTCTCTTAAGTAAGAATAGGGTAGGGCTGCTTTAGCCGGGATTTAGTATCCTATCCCGTTCAATATTTATTTTCTGTTGAATATTCTTTTAACGTCTTCTTTATATCTAAAGAACAAGAGTATAAGGCCTCTCACGCGACCTTATACTCAGTGAATTAAGAATAGTGTGAGTATTTTTTAATCTGTGATACCAAGAGATAGTCCAACTGTAACAGGTGAACTTAGTGACATAGAGTTTTCACGGGAAGATATAATGTCTTCTTTTAGTGAACTTTCATCAAATGCTGCATCTGGTCCTGACAGGTTTCCAGCTATACTTCTTACAAGATGCAAGGTCTCCCTAATTGTACCAATCACTTTTTCGTGGAGAAGAAGCTTAGATATGGTTGAAATACCAAATGTTATGGTCCAGTCATTGATATGCCCAATACATAAAGGTGGGAGTCATGAACTCCCATCTGTGGCACTTACCTCGCGTATTATAAAAGTATTCGAGAAGGTAGTGAAAAGAAGCTGGTAACATTTTTAGAAGAAAATGATTTATAATAAAAATCTGGAAGATCCACACTCAGCCAACTACCGGAGCATTAGGATTCCTTGTTAAATATTCTTGCAGAAAAACAAAATGCAGATGCAATATATCTAGATTTCGCTAAAGTATTTGACAAAGTCGACCATGAAGTCCTTTTACAAAAGCTTTATCTTAAAGGCATTCGGGGAAATTGCTTGCCTGGATCAAGGCATTCTTAACTGAAAGGAAACAATCAGTTGTTGTAGAAGAATCTGAATCAATGCCTAAAGAAGTTCTATCTGATGTACCCAAAGGGAGTGTTTTAGGACCAGTTCTGTTCCTAATTCACATATCAGACATTGATGACGATGTTAAAGCATCTATTTTAAGAAGTTTTGCAGGCGACACCAGACTTATGAGGGAAATCGATGCTAGTGCTCTGCAAACAGACTTAAACTCAGTTTATTCCTGGGCTGACAATAACAACATGTGTTTTAATGACTCTAAATTTGAAGTTGTAAGATGGAAATGATGTTACATTAAAACTATGTACAAGCTACACTTCAAGTTTGGGTTAAATAATTACGAAGTAGAGTTTGTGAAAGACTTTGGTGTATTATTATCAAATGACTTATCATTTATTAATGCACATATCGAAAAAGTCACATTCAACACAAGGAAATTAACAGGCAGGATATTAAGTACTTTCCAGTCAAGATCTCCAGAAGTAAAGATTCAGCTTTGGAAACAACTTGTGATACCAAGAATAGAGTACTGTTCCGTGCTGTGGTGCCCTTTAAAAGTATCACACATACGAAATCTTGAGCTTCTACAGTGGTGTTTCTTAAAAAAAGTTGATGGATTCCACAATATGAACTATTGGGATGTACTTAAAAAGCTTAAGCTATACTCACTACAACGTCCTAGAGAAAGACACAGGATAATCTACATATTGAAAATCCTAGAAAACCTTGTCCCAAATGTTAACCAAAAAATAAAAGCAAAATCCCCAGATAGGACAGGAAGGGAAGTATGTCATTAGCATACAGTACCAAAGAGAACTTCTAAAACTTTTTGTATTATGTGTGCATCATGGTCCAAAGGAAAGTTGGACACATTCCTTCAATCAATACCTGATGAGCCACAGATCCTGAGCTACACTCAATTCAGACGTGCAGATACAAACAGTATGAAGTAAGTCCCTGTGCCCTGGTGATTATGATGTCACCACGATCTTGCATATAATGTAGGGGATTGACTTCTTTGGTAATTATATACCAATAGTAAAGAAATAAAGAAATTTAAAAAAGGTTATTATGGGCCATGAGCTGTTATTGATAATAGATTTTATCTATGTTACTATGACCTCTTTATTAAAGACCATACAGTGGCCGATCCAGCCTTAGACAGAGCAACACGATAAAGAACTAAACGTTTTAATTCTTAATAGCATTTGTATGATGATTGGTCTTTAGAGACCGATTGTCATACAAAAGCAATTCAAAATTAATGAGTTTGAGTCTCCATTCTACTGTTGTGACTAAGGAAAAGCATGTTCTGAGTCTGCCTCTGCCATATTTTAATAAAACAAGTTATATAATGCAATTAAATAAGGTAACTAAGAGAATCTTGTAAAATAAATAAAGCAATTAAATACAATTTAAAAAAATGGTATATATACTAACTGATTTAAAAAAAAATGATTAATCAAATAAATTCCCATTTGTGAACTTATTTTGATATTGATTAATCAAGTGATCTCACATTAAATCACAATCATGTTTTTTTATGTAGGTAAACTAGAAGTACAAATATAAAAGAATCATTCCTCCATAGGTGTTCTTTAAAATATCTGTTCTGTAAATATGCAGCAAATCTCTAAAAAATCGAGCATGGTGGAGTGCATTTTTA
>JAUCNQ010172659.1:0-15258 GCA_032352715.1 Bougainvillia muscus
TCAATAATTTATTTATTTTTCTATAAAACCTTGTACAATTGTCTGCCTAAATATATGTAAATTCAGTTTCAGTTTCATAGCATGGCATGAACATGATCCTTTTTTAGTATTTGCTTGACAGGCAAGTTAAAACATTTACAGTCATTTTGGGGACATAAGTTTGGGCGCCCAAACCGGTCTACCGGGTTCAAAATTGCTAGCTGTATATTTCACTGTAATCATTGAGTGGGTAAAAATTGAAATACTGTAGGCATTTAATTGGACGATAGATAATACGTCCTCTTTCTATCATTTCGAAGTCATTATCATCTAATCAAATGCCTTTATTTTATTAACTCAATGTATGAAAGGCAGATATTTTAGCTAGACAAACATCAAGGCAAAACATCAGACTACTTACTTGTCGGGAATTTTATTTTTGCAGAATTTGATGTCAGACAACTTGCGAAAAAAATCAAATATATTTCTGGTGGGTAAGGATTATTTGGATGCACAGATTTCCGTGCACCTAGAAGGACTTTTGAGGGCACGGTGTGGGCAAGCTCTGAAGCGTGCCCGCAATTTCTGAAGCTCCGTCGAATAATTTTTTGAACATCATAAAATGCCTGATTGGTATGAATTTTTGCGATTGGCGTTTCGACTGCATTTCACAGGTATTTTGCGATTTCAATATTTCTGAAGAAAATGCTGGTATTAATTTTTGCGAATTCTATATTTTCATAAAAGAAATGGGTTGATTTAGTTTTTATAAAGCCGAGGGGTATTAAAGGAGAAGAATAAAAATTTGGGGTATTTATTTTTGCAATTTGCTATTAATATCGCAACATTTTGCGGGTACTTATTTTTGCGAATTTGGCTAACATTCACAAAAATTTATACCTGCAAAATTTTGTACCTATCAACTAGCTATATTTCAGGAAATTTCAAGGTTACTTAACTTAACTTGGTCAAATAAATCTAAATACCTCCCTCTAGTGTCATTCTGCTCCCTTCTTTCACTTCCATTGTAGTTTTCGTTTTTCAAAAAAAGATTAATTAAATTTCTCTGGTATTAAATTACATGGTCACTGTTATTTGGTGTATATTAATTTTCGCAAATTTGAGCAAAATTCACGAAATTTAATACTCACAAATATTTATACCTTTAAGCAGGTAGCAGGGAGGGCTTTAGAAATAAGTGCTTTTTATGAGTAGAAACTTGTACAAGTTAATGAATACCAAAATAGTTTATTTTGTCCCCATTCGCAAAAGATAATTCTTGCAAATATTTGGAACGTATCTTATAGAGAAAGTTTATCCCAAAGATTCTTTTCCCTCACTGGTTTCTACTCACGGAAATTTCGAAATTATACGAAAGCCGATTTCGCGCTCGATAATCTCACTCGCAATATGAATTTCATACTCTTTATTCCGCGCCGTCATAAAAATTTCTAAATCAGATGCAAACAAATATTTTTAGGAGGTTAAATTGTTGTGTTGTTCTACTTTTCTTTAACCTAGTCAAAGTATTAAAATTGAGAATAAAAGTCCTTATTTTTAATAAAATACTATTAGGTACTCTGAGAAGGTCTGGATCCAAAAGATTTTCGAACTCAAGTTTTTGTGATCAGAGGTTTAACTTATATAATTTTATTGAGCATGTTTAGGTGAACATGCGGTATAAGTAGATTAATCATTCCGTAACTATTAATAAATAATTAGCTTAAAAAATTATTCTCCCTATTGGCCCTCTGACGAGGTCTGGATCCGCCACTGAGTATAAATGAAATGATTTTCGAAAACAAATTTTTGTGACCAGATGTTTAACTTAAAATCTTATTGGGCATGCTTAGGTGTTCATAAAAAAAATCTGTATGAACACCTAAACATGCCGAGTAACCTTAAGTTAAACCAAAGCCTTTTCAAGGCTAACGATATTTCCTTAACTATTAATAAATAATTAACTTAAATAATCTTGGTCGTTCTCTGACAAGGTCTGGATCCGCCACTCCGGGTATAAATGAAATGATTTTCGAAAATGAATTTTTGTGACTAAATGTTTGTTTAACTAAATCTTATTGGGCATGCTTAAGTGTTCATAAATCTAGTTTAGGCAAGCACCTAAAAAATCGTTTAAAATCATACAGAAATACAAATTGCAGGAGACAAAGAATTTGTGCAATCGCACGCACCACAAATGCGAGCATGGCCTAGTGGTCAAGTCATTGGATTTGTAATCTGATGGTTGAGGGTTGGAAACCCGTGCTCGGCATGCTTGGGATCATGCCTGTAAAAAGCTGTTCCTTGGGTCAACCCATACCATGTTAGGGAAATTGGGTAGATGGTTCAAAGTGATCAGCGGGTATCCAGGGTGTTGTCTAGGAGAGCACCAACCCTTCAGTGAATCGTGTCGCTCAGAAGAGCATTAAATACTCCAGGGCCTTCAACTTAAGCCGTGGTCCCTCCTGGAAATAAGTTCCTCGAACTTTCGGAGGTTAACCATGACAGGTGTATGATCCTAATAAATCTTTGCGCGATTTTAATTTTTATGAATTTTGGGCATTTTCACAAAAATAAGTCCACACAAACACTAAGAAAAGAATATTTATTTTTTTATTTTTAGCCAAAATCGCGAAAGTTTGAACCTGCTAAATATTTGTCATCTATAAATCGCGAAAGTTTATTCTCACGAAAAAATGAGTTTTAGACTCACAAAAGTTAAGAAATGTAAAAATCTAAATATATGAAGTAAACCGTGGTGGAATTATAGGGAGATCCAAATTTGTGGAGGAGAGTGCAAGTTAGAAGCAATTAAGACGTCACAAGGAGTTAAAACCGAGTATAAAAATCCAATTAAATCGTTAATTTGCAAAAGTTAATTCTCAAGAAAAATCCCAAAACAGCTAATTTGCGAAATTTACGATAAGTTTCTTTCTTCCTTTAAAGTATTGGAAAGAGATGGAAAAGATGAAGAAAAAGAAAAAAATGGCCTGTTCTCATAAATTAATCCACACATTTTTCTCGAAACTCCCCCATTCGCAAAAATACATCCACGCAATATGCACCGAAATTTATCTTTCTTAGATTGATCAAGGTGAAAAAAGTTAAATACCAGAATCATTTACCAAAAAATAGAGTTTCCCCGTTATTCATGAAATCTCTTAAAACTATAAATAATACTGTACATTTAGATTGTATCAACCGTTCAAGATGTCCCTTGTGCAAGCTTAGTAAAAAATCGTACACCAGATTTCCCAATTAAGGTGTACGATAAGCAGTGCGCCTGCTATTTTTTTACCACGATCTCTGTATATACGTTCATATAAACAACATTCAGAAATCCTTGGTGGACGTTTAAAAATTATATGTAAGAAAAATTTAAGATTATTACCAAAATTAATTAAAATTAAGATTATATATATATTACCTTTACCTGGCAAATATTTGTAGACATTTGTAGACAATGTTCTAAAGTACATTTTTAAGATTATCACATTGACACCATAACATTCTACTTCTTATCGGTAGATGTATTATTGTATTTATATTGTCAATTTATTACTTATTAATCGCTATATAAATCTTTTTTTATTTGTGTTATTCAGGATGGACAGCTTTACTATAAGGTAAAATGGGTGAAGTACACATGGGAAGCAGAAGAAAGTATTCAACACCTCCCCCACCTGATTGATGGTTACTGGAGAGAGCATTTCTATCAAAATATCAATCAGGCAGCTATAGATACCACTGGCATTAATCTTGTCAACAGTGAAGGAAAGACTGCAACTGTGGTTGTTAATACCAATGTAACCGCTGCTTCACACAAGGTATGAGCCCTGGACGAATCCTAAATAGTTGTTTTTGTATCTGAAAAAATTGGTTTATTCTTAGAGAACCCCTGAAAATATGGGGGGGGGGGGGGAATAATTTAGATCAAAAAAATTACTGGGGGAAGAAATTTTCTTTTTCACTAGAGAGGAGAGGGGCAGTCTATATGGAAGGACTACAAAACCAATCACAGCCTGATGGGGGAGGGGTGGAGTTGCCAATCTGTTTGCTGGTCTCTAAGAATGATTGTACAAGAATTATTAAAAATTTGCTACAAAGATAGAAATCAACTGTCATGTAAGAACTTGGGAACGCTAAACTTGTTAAGTGCTCTGAATAACTCAAAAATAGACTATGACAAAACAAACAGTATCCTGGAAAAATCAAGGATGAAAGAGTTCCGGATTAATTTCCGGATTAATCTGAGTAAGAACATGAAAATAACTCACCTTGTTATACAATAACCATTATTTTTAACCAAAGAATAGATTTATTAGTTTAATTGTTGTTCAAGTATAGTTTACTTTGTTTGCCTTGACTATTTTTCACTTCTGGATCCATGGGACTCTCACAGTCCCTTTAGAGTTATTTGAGAATTTTTGAGAATATTTCTGCCTGCAGTGTGCATATCATTTCTTGATTAATGGTATCTGCTTGATATGTAAATAATTACTGATTCGCTATTGACAGCAAGGGGATGCACAAGTGAAGCAGTGGTTTATAATATTTAGTTTAAATTCAAAGTACAAAAAAAAATTAAAAAGGAGGATTTAAAAAAATTTAATATTAAAAAAATATTGATATCATTAATATACGTTGAGGGTGCGAATAAATAGGACGTGTTTTCTTGTGGTGTCCTAGGGGGTCTGCTCCCCCTAAAACTCTCAGAGTTTTGAGCTCTCCCCCCCCCCACAGCAGTGGAGTTCCCCATCCATCACGAGACACATCGTATTTATCTGCCTTTTTCGCTAGAAGTATTGTAAGATTTTCTGAGTTCTTTTGGAATTTATTAAACAACCTTTATCTTTCTCATTTCTTGGAGAACAAAGGAAATAAAGATGAAAAATGATGTAAAGATAGATTCTCTGTTCTTTGTTTAGACCGGAACGACATCATCCACAACCACTACAAGTAAGTAAAACCTATCCACAATGTTCTATTTATAATATCTTATTGATGCTTATGTTTTACGAGCATATTTTCAGCATAATCCTATATGTGACATAAGAAAGATCAACGTAAATTCCTAAATGGCTCCCTTGTCATATTCTAAGCATATAAGCTGCATGCTTGTGAGGTACTACCTACCAAAATGTTATGGAGGTTTCGCAAAATTTGCAAAATGTTCTAAAAAATTACTGCAGCTTACTTTTGCTCATTTTTGATCTAAGATTATCGTAACTTGTGGTTCTTTTATATTCTCCTATGAAATGTTTTAAAAAGCCCAAAAATAATTTATTTCGCTTGATTTTTGAAAAAATAGGTTTCTTTATTTTGTCATTCGCGAAAGTTAATCCTCGCAAGCAGCTATTTGTGAAAGTGTATCCCAAATATTTCGCGATTTTTTCACTCTTAAAGTAAGAAACCGTCCACAAAATTCTTATGGAAATTTGTTTCAACTTACCTGGTATGCACAAAAACACTCCTTATTTGATGAAAATGGTTCGTCGTATTACGATATGTATTTTTTGGACGGTTCCTTAGGAATTGTCCACAAAATCTGTTTTGAAAAATGTTCTGCTTTTCATTTATAAGTTGTGTAACGCTTTTGTGACGTGCCAGAGTCTACTCTAGAATAGGAGTGTGCCATCTGATCCAAACAATTAATTTATGTGTATTCTGAAATGAAACCTGTATTTTCAAATTTAGACGTCAATGGTTCATCTAGTGGTATCACTGCCACAGCAACAGTTGGTGACAATGATGTTATGTTAGAATTTACCATGGGTGGTCATGCACCTTCAACAAAATTAACATCAAGTGAGAAAAAAGCACGTCGAGCTTTTCCATTAGAAAGAAAATATGTCTGTCAAATCTGTACGAAAGCATTTGATCGCAACACGTCATTAACACGTCATATGTTGGTTCACACGCGAGAGAAACCTTTCAAGTGCCAGTTATGTGATAAGGCATTCAGTCAAAATGCACATTTAAAGCGACATATTTTGATACATATCGGACAAAAATCGTATCAGTGCAATAAGTGTGGTAAAATGTTTATAGAAAAGGGAGGACTTGCTCGTCATGAAGCAACACATAGTACAGAAAAACCTTGGGTCTGTAATCAGTGTGGAAAGGCCTTCGTACTTAATGAATACCTCCAGCGTCATTTATTTTTGCACACCGGTCAAAAACCATATCAATGTAATGAGTGTGGACGCTTATTTGCTGATGGTTCTTCTTGGAGAGCTCACAAGTTGACTCATAATAAAGAGAAAAAATATAAGTGCCCGATATGCTCTAAAATGTTGAAATGTAAAAGAAATTTTAAGAAACATGTCCTAGCACATTCAGATGAGAAGGAAATGAAATATCAGTGTGACATCTGCCTTGAAAAATATCCAAACAAAAAAATTCTGAAAGAACATTGGCGTGATGCTAACAACACACATCGTTGTAAATTGTGTCGAAAGTTTTTGAAAAACAGAGAAATATTTGTGGAACACATGGCCACTCATGATCCAAACTCAGATACATATGATCCAGTGATCAGATCACCAGACCCAAATGATCCTGACGAGCGCGCCATTGCTGAGGAGGAAGCTAGACAGGCTCAGGGCCTTGGTGAGGATGCAGATGACAAAACAGATATGGACAACGAGGATAATGCAGATAAAGATAGTGATGACGATGATGATGACGATGATGGTGATGGTGAAGACAGACCGGATGATAAAGAGGAAGGTGAGGTTGGTGGAAGAGAAGAAGGTGAGGTGTTACTTGATAAGATTCTTGATCATCCACAAGATGAGAATGAAGACCGAGTTACTCAAGTATCAACATCACCTGGCTCTTCTGGCTTCACTGCATTGATACTTAAACCAGAGCATCTGAATCGTATGGTGCCAGAAGAAGATGGCCAAGGTACATCTGGGGACACGAGGCTCGTGGATATCAGTAATACAAGAATGTCTGATTCAAGAAATAGTCAAGTGCCTAATGTACTGAATTTATCAAGTACATCTGTTCATATGTCAACACCTACACCAACTATTGATGTTGTTGGAACACCGCAAGATGATAGTCATCTGATGTCAATGTCGCAAGTGGGTATAAATTCTAGTGTATCACACATCGCGTTACAACCTACCTTACAACATTCTATTTCAAATGTGATTCAACAACACCCACATCAACTACCACCCCAGTTGTCACAAGGACAACTTAATAATAATGAAGCCACTGTTATTAATGCAGTAGGAAATACAGCAACGCAATCGACAAGCGAGGCAGATGTTGCTGAAACCATAATTTTGTTCACACAAAATAATGATGTTGAAATGCGAGATCATCAAATTTAACAGATTTTGAAATGGAGATGTATGTTGAGTGATTGATTTGTAACATGTGTTACCATCTTCCATTGACTATGTCTAATCTAGAATAGGATCAGATCAGCTGAATAAGGGCAATTTTTATGTAAAATTGCCCTAAAAGTACCAGGTATTTTTAGGTCTTATTTCCATAAAAGAGGCTCCATACCTATTCAAGGTACAGTATCCGATTGGCAGACGCTTAAAAGGCCTAGATTAATCACTTATTGCTTTCTCAAGATAATGTATTCTTGGTGTAATGTGTTAGTTTTCGTGCAGTTGCGTATTCTTAATAATCGTATATTTATATTGGAACAGTGTTATGTTTAGTAAACCGATTTGGTGACAAGATGGAGCAGAATTCTTGGATCACATGCCGCTATGCTGGTACAAGCTTATTGTTGGTCGGTCTTTTTAAGAACAACACAATAGTAATTAATATTAATGCCATTGTATCATTCTTAAAAAGACCAACAGTGTGGTTGTACCAGCATAACGACATACGATCCCTTTAAAGTACATCCGCTACAAGTAGTTTCAACATAAAGACAGCTACTAATACTAAAGAATTCGGATCATGTGCCGTAAAGTACTAGTGCTGTAATTAAAACAATTAGTTTCTTCTGCTGTTTTTAGGAGGATCGTTAGGATTCATCTCAAAAATTCGCTTTACTTCTCTTCACAATTTGCTTAATTTTCACCTTAGATGAAGTGTTATTGTGCATACTATGTATGCACAATAACACTTCAGCTGAGACGAAAATTGACAGGAATGAAGCGAATTGTAAAGCGAATTTCTGAGACGAACCCTTAGTATAAGGGATCGTCAGAAATACGTCTCATAGAAAGAGGCGCCTTATCAATTCGCTTCATTCCTATCATTTTTCTCCCAGAAGAAGTATCTTTGTGTATTCTTTGTATAAGCAACAAACACATAACACTTTGTATATAAGAAGCAACACTTCATCTTAGATGCAAATGAAATGATTTTTGAAACGAATTAAAGCGAATTTTTTGAACGAATCCTTGGGTAACTACTTTTTTTGTTATCTACGCGGTAAATTTAGTATAGATATGTTATTGCGAGTGTCCTTTAACCCTTTAATGCTTAGTGTAAGAAAATGATTGTACACGCTTAGGCTTCAAACTTTGCTAAATTTTGAGACGGTTCCTTCAGCTTATGGAAAAAAGTGTCTCTTGGACTGTCAACAAAATTTCGTGATAGGATTCATTTTCATAACAGGAGAAGTGTTTTTGTGCATATCAAGTATGCACAAAAACCCTCCACCTGTATTAAAAATGATACGAATTCCCAGTTTTGTAAACGGTCCCTAAGGGGTAATATCAAGTTTTTCTTGTACGTTGCTCATCTTAACGGGGAAAAAAGCAACGTTTAGGTATAGTCCAATTATTCAACACATCGAGAGTCAATTTATTGTTCTCTTGGTTTTAATAGAAATATTTTAAACAGTAAATCAGTGTTTATCATTAAATTATTAGTATTTGGTATTATTTCAGGCAAAGTTATTCTGACAATGCAACTTTGGGGAGAATTATCAGGGCCTTTTCTAGAATAGGAGGGCTGCGTACGATAAGTTGAAAAGGGCATTTTTGTGTAAAAAAGTCTTAAAAACACCTAGGAATTTTCAAGACTATTTTACATACTTTAAGGGCACTAAGTTTCGCGTGGAAAAAAATCGCGAAATTTTTGGCTTTAACTTTCGCGAATTTTAGATTGTTGCTGAATGTCGAGGTAAAAACTTTCGCTATTTTTACAAAAAGGGGAGTTTTGGTTGAAAAATAGGCATAAAAAGACTTTCAGTAACAAAAATCACTTCCTCTCACTCAATTACTGTCCTTTGTAAAGAATTTTAATCCAAAGTGAATAATGTTAAAATTTCCTGTAAAAAACTTTTGCGAATCGATATTTAAGCTTAATTTCACGAAAATAACTTTCGCGAATTTTTCGTTTACAATATTTCGCGGCACAAGCTTTCGCGAAAATCGCGAAGCTTTGTGCCCTTAAAGTATAAGGGACAATTTCTTCTTCATTATTTAAGGGGTAGCGTCGGATTGACCGACCCTTAAAAGGTCTGAAATAGGGCCTGAATATTCATGTTTTATGTATATTTTTGTATGACGTCTTCTTGTTTGACAACAAAAGTGATAACAGTTCGAACCTGTTCACAAATTGTGTGTCTAGGGACCCGTCCACGAAATTCGTATCGTACTTTTATCACATAAGAAGTATTTGCGTGTATAAAAAAACTCCTGTTTGAAATTGATACGAATTTTGTGGACGCTCCCTTAGTGATAGTTTTTTCATCTCAAAAGAGAATGAAAATTGATACAAATTCCCATGTGACTTCAGTGATACGTTTCTTATTCTTCACCTTTTCCACCTTCCAAAGTCAGTGTAAGGAAGTTGTATCAAATTTATAATCAGAAGAAGCATCTTTAACGTACTCTCGTAGAAAATCTGAAATATATTTGTAAACCTTATACAGATAGATGTTGGACCACAGTATTTCTACTGGACGTGTGATGCATTAACCCTTTAAATCATAATGTTGTAAAATGGTCACACTGGTGGTAGTTATGGTCAAATGGTTAAGTACATTAATTTTCGCGAACAACAGGATTTTTCAAGCGTGTGTGACCATATTTGACACATGAATTAAAGCGTTAAGACTCTTCTTCTGAATTAGAAATGGAATGGTATGCGATACGTATATTTGCGATTGAAACTAGATTTATTTGTTTCATTTGATATTTCAATTTATTTCTAGTTGTCCCGCTCACATTCAGTTTTAGTAGCCCTTTTATGCGCTTACTTTCAGTGGATGCCTACAATAGGAGGTTACTATCGGATGTTTACTATGAAATTCCTCGGACTCGTGCGGTATTACAACTACTGTAATTCAAACCAACCTTATAAAATAAGACTGGAGACTAAAAAATTCACATAGTTTACAGCTGCACTGGAACTATAAGTTCATGATTAGATAGACGCTTAATGAGATTTTTAAGAACTTTGATAAATATTTTGCCTGCTCCATAAACAAAAAGTTTTCTGCTAGGGACAAATCTGAATAAAGTAAATCTCTCTGAGAGACTATGCTTCCAGTCCCTGACACTGTATTTATTAGAAAAGATTTAAAAAGGTTACGGAAGCACCATTATGCATTGAATCTTCGATTTTTAGTTATTTTTACTACTTTATGGTAAGAAATTTTCCTGGAATTTATTCTTGCGCTCAAAGACTCGAAATGCTGCGAAATCTGCGGAATTTATTTTCGCGTTTTATGTTAATAAGGTAACAATTAGCCAGTATTTACGCGTTTTATGTTAATAAGATAACAATTAGCCAGTATTTACGAACCCTACATTCTTTTTCGATTCAAAATGTGAGAGTCGTGAAACAGGCCAGGTGACAATTGACGGATTTTATTTTCGCGATTGTATCTATTAAGGCAAAATTCAGGATTTTTCTGCAATAAAGTTGCAAAAAAGGTTAAAAATTCGGGGAAGATGTGGAGAGAGAAAAAAAATGGCGAAATTTATTTTTTGCGATATGAATATTTTACCTAATTTCGCGGAATCAATTTTCGCGATTTAGGTCCAAAATCGCGAATATAAATTCCCCCTTTTTGAATGGTAGTTTTAGTATGCTTCTAGGTCCCATTAGATAAAAAAAAATTTATGTAATCTGTGTTTCTGATTATAATTAACCGGCTTTGCTTACATGATTATCAGGTACATGGCGACAACGGTGTTTTTGGTATGAACTAATTAACCTCAAGCTTGCAATCTATATATTGTAATGACGTTCTTAAAACATTACATAGATGTCACATGTGATAATCCTGTAATTATTATCTTTAGCCATTTTTATGTTGTTGTACGGATAGCTTATATAAAATATAATTTTACATCAAATAAAGAAGATTTCATTCATTCCAAACAATATTTTATTATAGGGTGCTTCTTATGTTGTGTGTTTTCATTTATAACTTTCCAATAGACACAAGTTAGGGTTAATCTTGTTGTAGATAATAGATTGTAGATTGTAGTAATAACGTAAATCATACCATTAGCGCAGAAGAAGTGTCTTTGTGCATATATGAGATATGCACAAAGACACTTCTTCTACATGAAAATTGATACGAATTTGGCGGACGGTCACATCGTTGTGCATACATTTTTGCGTAATGCCATCCACGCCTTCACACTCCGCACTGGTTAATGGGTCAGGGTTCTCCGTTGTCCGGTGAAATTATAATCTTGAACCAGAAACCGATTATGACACTGTTAATATTTCGCGTGATAACCCTAAGAATGTTCTCATTCAAGAATAAATTTCAAGATTTGAAATACCTTGTGTAAGATGTAGTTGACATCAGAAACAAAACTAGAGAATTTTTTTCCTCGATGTCAGTAATGCATGCGATATTTACGACGTTCCAAGATAGTCGGAAATAAAGTTTCTTTTCGGCTCCGTGATAAGGAGATGGTATATACGAGACTAAGGCGTGTATTCATTCTGGGTTTCACATAGTAGCAACTGACAGTAGCAGCTAATATATTAATATATTTTTATGCAAATTCTTCTCATACATTACCATAATGATTCAATATTTATGGCAAGAAACTGGAATACGATCACATTACACGACAATCAAATCATGGTCACAAGTGGCAAGGAAAAGAAAGCTTTGAATTTGGATACAAAAGTGGATTGAGTCTTCCAAATAAGTCTTTAGTATCATTAACTTCAAGGTTTTTTCCCAAACCGAAAAGAGTAGCATTCCAAGGAAGACGGTTGGTTTTTTAGCCCAGTTATTAATGATACTTATAATGATTACAACGATGTAAACTTCTGTCTGTGCTACTCATGAAACGCAATACCAATATCTCCGATATATGTGGTTTTTCTTTTCCGAAGTAAGGAATAGAAAAGAAGGATGGTTTCTGCAAGCCCTTTCCTTTACGACCCATCTGCAAATAGTGGAGATCTCTTTCAAGACTTGACCTACATTCGTAGTGACATACCTAACACTCACTCATATATACTTATATAAATCTTTGTAAACAGAAGTGGTCAACCAGCTCTCGGATGCATTAGATTTGTATTCGGAATACGTAAAAGATTTGTTAAATAGTGACTTCAACATCGAAACCAGCAGATCCAGATTTGGTAGGGAAACTCGTTGTAGCTGCATCGGCTATATTCTCTCCACATTCTCTCTTGTATACTGGAACTGAGGAAACTGGTTTAAAGGACCTCTCTGCTTTTGTTTTCTGGACTGAAGCAAGAGAAGCCAGTCCAGGAAAAAAAGTGGAGAGGCCCTGGGAGCACAGTTTGAATCCTAATAAGTTGAACCCTGAGGGGACCGACTGAAATAGTTCCAGTTAGCAATGGGGACCAACGAAAGCGACAGGCAAAAATGTTTCCCCTTAGCGAAAGTTACACTAATCGAGATTCAACTAAACCTCGTTCCCAGTCTCGCAAATCAGAGAGAGAGAGAAAGGATTCTGGGAACGAGGTTGGACTCAACTGCATTTAACCTCGTCCCCAGGGCCCTATCAATTTTTTACGTTCTTTGATGGAAAGCTTTCTCTCCATAAAAAAAAGCGAAAAGCCCTGGGGACGAGTTTGAACTGCATAGTGATTTTTGATAAAAATAATTGCCTGAGTGAGGTTTATGTTTAACGTGGTTAACCTCTGAAAGTTCGAGATACTTATCTCCAGGAAGGACCATGGCTTAAAGTTGAAGGCCCTGGAGTATATAATGCTCTTCTGAGCGACACGACCCACTGAAGGGTTGGTACTCTCCTAGACAACTTCCTACAACACTCGATGATCACTTTGAACCATCTACCCGCAATTTCCCTCACATGGTACGGGTTGACCTCAGTTGTCTTCATCCGTCACCTACACTATATTACTCTTTCTGAATTTATAAAGGGGAATATTTCAAATATTTTTGTATCTGTAGGTACTACAATAATCATGCTTAAAACGTATGAAACAGATGGTCTAACGTCTGGAGAACCATAAATGTAACGCTATTGTGTTTAATGATCCAAGAGACGGTTTTCTTTCATGTAGTACACTGTAGACTTAAGATCTTGAGTTTTGAATTGTGACTCTCCGATAGTGTCTGCAACCAGACCTTGACTCGCGTTATCGTCAAAAACTCGATTTGCAGCCATTATTTAGCTACTTTAAGGTAACATATTTTCGCGGGAAGAAATTTTCGCGTTTTTCAGTTTTTTTATCATTTTCGTTTTTTTATCAAGTTTAATCCGCGAAACCTTTTTTGAATCATCAAAAGGCGCCAAAACTGACCTTAGGCCAAATCAGTATTTCTTCAAAATAAAAAGATAATTCGTGTAATTGCAAGCATTTGTGAGACAAGGTTTGATACTCAGGCCTATAACCGTTCTAATCTGGCACTGTGTCAATAGAGTGGGAGCACTTCTATGAAAAAGTCAGAAAAATCCAATGTGTGAATAATTTTTAACCATGATTGTGAATAGGCACGCTCCAATGAAAATCCGGAAACAATCAGGCCTATGTTTTTAAAATGTTCAAGAAAACAATCATGAAAATATCCTGACTTAAAAGTGTAGTTAACAGGAAATCCTAAGAATATTATAGGCTACGAGACAGAGGAAGTTATCAATATAAACGACAAACAAAGAGGTATTTCTTTGTTGTATTAGGGAGAAACAAAAACAAAGGTTTCTGGAGAAACGTTAAGCCTTTGTTTAGTGCTAAAGGCCAAGTTGGTAGAGAAAGAGTTATGCTCGTTGAAGATGATGCATCACCCTGTCCAAGGGCATTCTGGTTTATTTACATGCGAAGAGAGGTTTTCTCTTTTAGCGTGGTGAAAAAAGCAAAATCTGCAGGAAATGAAAAACATATATCTGCTGATTTTGTCTTCTAAATGTCATTTATTTATCAAAATACATAACGTAACAATCTAATGTTAAAATAAAAGGCTAAATTCCTATGCCAATTTGTTGAATACCTGTACGTCAACAAAGGTTCAACCTCGTTCCTAGAGTGATTTGTCTCTCTTCGATTTTACAAAGATCGAAGGAATACAATTGACCCTTTAAACGAGGTTGAAGGTATGTCAATATTATCAACCTCGATAACATACAACATGGTCGTTTGGGAAGGGATAGATGATCCTGTAATTAATTACAACCAATAGGACAAGATGAATGCTGTTAAGCCGGATTCGCACCAGTGGGATAATTCCTATGGCTCTGAAATTATCGCATTGAAATCGAGAGTCATCAGTGTGATATTTAGAATTCAGTGCGATTTTAAGTGCGATATGAATTATCTCAGTGGTGTGAATCCGGCTTTAGAGACCGTCCACAAAATTCGTATCAATATTCGTACAGAAGGAGCGACTTAGTGCATACTAAGTATGCACCAACACACTTCTTCTGCGATGAAAATATTACGATTTACAGTGTAAATTTGGTGGACGGTCCCTTATTCCCTAATTTTAACAGAATGTTTTAACCTCGTTCAAAGCGCCTCTTGTTGCTTAATATATAGTGGACCTTTGTAATTCGACCACCATAATTCGAACAACTCCATAATTCGAACAGGTTGTAATTCCCAATGAAGAATTTCTTTCCTTAGGCCAACCTCTAAAACACTCAATCATTCAAACAATTATTTCTTCCCCGTGAGGGTTCGAATCATACAGAGTCCACTGTATATACAAAAAAACCTGAAAGTATACGTTAAAAAAAAAAAGTCGTTAAAAAATCGGAAGCATCCCTCCAGAGGTGTTCTTCAAAATATCTGTTCTGTAAATCTCTAAAAAATCGAGCATGGTGGAGTGCATTTTTAGCATAGTTGCAGGCTTTATGCCTGCAACAATGCTAA
>JAUCNQ010172770.1:0-15255 GCA_032352715.1 Bougainvillia muscus
TATCTCACTATCTTGAAAATGTATCAGAAAGATACGAAACGTCGATAAATATGTATATTTATTTCCTATCAGAGAAAATAAGTACCCGCGAAATGTTTTAAAACAGCTCATTCGCGAAAATAAGTTCTCGCGAAATGCAAGTTGTCTTGCAAAATTGAAATGACAAACGGACCTGTGACTTGAGCTTGAACCGTTTGTACTGGAATTATTCTTTGAGATCAATTTGCAGTACTAAAAAGGGTAAAATTTGTGTGTTTCGGTGTTCCTGAATGCAATAAAACGCCACAGATTTATCAAGATAAGAATACATTCAAATTCGTTCCCAGGACCTCTTCTATTTTTGATTTGGGGGAAAAACACGAATCACGAAATTCTTTATTTTCATATAACTTAAACGAAATTAAAAACCATTTCAACAACTTTCTCTTTTTAATGGAGATGTATTGATTAAATAAGGACACGTTTACATGGAAAATCGTTGCGGGCGAAATGAACTGGCTTCTGTGATTGGTTAAATTTTTCCGTCGGAAATAATTAACCAATCACAGAAGCCATGACAGTTCATTTCGCCTATAGAAAGTCTTCAAAAAGTCCTAAGATGAGTGATTTGAAAGAAAGACAAGAGAGTCTTCCAGAAAGATATGTTTACGCTGAGGGTGATACTTATGAGGTAAGAAAACATCTCAAACAGTTTGCTTCATATATTCGCTTCTTTCTTATCAATTTTTATTCAGGTAGTGTCTGTGCACAATGACACTTTATCTGAAATAAAAATGAAACGATGAAACGAATATAAGTGAATTTTTTAGACGATCCCTACCTAACAGTTAATTAAGCCAATGTGAGCACATATCCATATCACTTGAAAGCTCTTCATCCCCCTAGCTAACTGTGTTAACTTAGTAGGTTGGTTGGTCTTAGAAAGAAATGTTTTTGCTCATATTTTTTAATATAAGTTTTCTTTGTTTTCACTACTAGGGAACCTGGTCATCTGAAGGAAAGAAATCTGAAGCCATGCGGCTTAGGAAAAGTAAACTTTAAAAATGACGTCGAGTATGAAGGAATATTTCGTGATGGTGTTTTTCATGGTTTTGGAACGTTAACGTTTGAAGATGGCACAAAATATGAAGGTAACATCGAAGAAAAAATTTATCTTATATTTTCAAAATTTTAACAATTTTCATTGAGCATCGTAACTACCCCCTTACGTGGATTAATTTTCGCGCGAAATTAAATCCGCGCGAAATATCGAAAATATCGTCGACCGCGAAAATTAATCCGCACGAAAAACTCAAAAATTGGCGTCCACGAAAAACTATTCGGATTTCTTCCTTTTTTTGGAGCTCTTGAACCCTTTGGTGTATCCACTAAATCCTGTAATATTTGTCTTCCCTGGGAGTTAAATACGTGCGAAATAACACAAACTTTGGCCATCTGCGAAATTAAATCGGCGCGAAAAACACAAAATTATGCCATCCGCGAAATGAAATCCGCGCGAAATATCCGAAATTCGGCGCCCGCGAAAATTAATCCACTTAAGGTACTTGCCTTGCACTTTTTAACCACAACATAAGCATCATATAATTCAACCCTTTCATGTACTACTACTTCAGGATTGTTCAAGTATGTGTGATTATTTTTGGTAAAAAGGCATTACGGGGTTAAGCTTTGTATTTCAATTATATGTACAGTTCGGCCCCGTTTAGTGGGACACTAAAGGGGGGTAAAAAAAAACGTCCCACTTATCGGGGGTCCCACTTAAGCAACCTCGGATAAGTGTGACTTTATGTAAAATGCCCCACTTATTGGGGTTTTCGGAAAAACACAACGAAATCTTCATATCATTTTGCTGAAAAATGTTTTTTTTTAACAGCATATGCTTACACATATAAATGCAAACATACGAATTGCAAAATGCAAACATACGAATGTGATTTTGAAAAAAAAAGACTTACAAAACGTTCGATTCTTCGAAAAATCACACGAGTTACTTAAGTGGGTTTTTTTTACTGAGGGGACACGAAAAAATGGTCCCGCTTAGCGGGGGTCCCACTTATCCAGGGTCCTAGTTAATCCAAGGGGAACACGAAATCTGTCGCACTTTAAAAAAGTCCCACTTATCCAGGGTCCCACTTAGCGGGGTCCGACTGTATACGTATACTGACGCTCATAAAAACCTGCCACATATTTCTTGAACAAATCTAATAACTTTGATCTTTAAAAGGCAGAAAATTGTTTAGATATTTTCTACGACTACAAAAAGATCCAACCCTTTCTAACACAACAAAATATCAGAACTGACTAGTAAATGTTTTCCACTCCAATGGAGAACTACAGATTAATTCAGATAATATCATTTTCACGCATATTTAGAACGATAAAAGATTATCAACTGCAAGAAAATTCGGGTAATCAAATTTGAGCTCCAAATTTTCTCTAAATGTTAAATATTAGCATACAATCCGAAACCGATTATCCCGATTTAGCGATAAAAGCCCTAGTTTAGATTAAGATGTGATGCTTTATTTATTGAATACAATGTTACATAAATCCGTTTGATGTTCTGAGTCTTCTTCTAAGAGATGTAAAGAGATGTAAAGAAATAAAAGAAATTGTGGATTTCCTCAAACGTATACGACTTTTTATTTAGGTGAATTTTTCGAAGGTAAATTCCATGGTTTTGGTGTGTACTCTCGAAGTGACGGTATGAAGTATGAAGGACGATTCAGTGACGGGGCGCCAAAAGGAGCCGGACTAATTACTTTTCAAGATGGAAGTCATGGCAGCCCAAGACAAGAAGGTTATTTTGATGACCGACTACTTATAAAAAGCTGCAATGTATCGAAAGAACTTATAAAAGCAAGAAAAAGCGCAGAAAGAGCTCGAACGTGTACAGTAGGAGGAAAAGTAGAGTAGAAAATGTTGTTCACTCAAAATATGGTAAAATACGTTGATTGCTGGAGCTATACAGTGTTAATTAGAGATGTTTTTGAATGACACATATCTAGTTATAACTAGACTAAATAGATAATATTCATCAGTGTTTGACTGTATTAACTGGCAACGCCCAAATATAAATAAGTTGAATTGTACTTCTTCCGCCAAAGAAAACCAGTTGAAAGCACATAGAGTGTTTGGAGAGTAACAACATAACTATAAACATGTTGCTCTATATGAGAAATTGTACCGGTATAGAAAACCGGGATAACCGGGATGTATGAAAATTGGGATAACCAGCCTCAGACTACGTAAAATTATTCAACATTTAGAGAAAATCTGTTCCGGATCAGTTCTCCAAATGTCAAATAATCGTAGTTTATCAAAATCTGATTATTCCGAAACTGCACAAAATCCAGCTGTATCCGGACCTTTATACAGTCCGTCTACTCCCGTATTCAGTCCGTATACGTCCGTATTAAGACAGAACGCTAGCATTCTGTCTTAATACGGACGAATACGGACTGAAAAAAAGTCCGGATACAGTGGGATTTTGTGCAGTGCAAGTTTCATGCAGTGAGATAAATGAGTCAGAGAATAATGTGTTTCGATTAATTGACGCCTCATACAATTCAAGACCTTATGATGAAAAACTCACTGCATGAAAATCGGGATAATATAGTTTGGATTAGATATGATTATTAGAAATTTAGAGAAAATCTGGTCTCTAATAATATTGAGATTTTTTCTAAACGTCAAATTATCATAACTTATATGAAACGGATTATCCCGATTTCCATGCAGTTATCCAAACGAACAGAACTCACCTTTCTTTCCTAGTAATCGCATGGCTTCATCTCCTTTAACCAAAGGATTCATCCAGGTTGACGTTCGTACTTCCCCTAACTTTGTACTTTTGGGTACATAAATTTGAAAGGATACATCCACTATTTCAGATTTTGTAAACATATGATTCTCCAAATCAGTTAAACCTATAATAAAATTCTTTCATGTAGTTTATTACTAATTTTAATCAGTCTATATATATACCGCCTATAAAAAGCTTACAACTCTGAATCATGTTGTTCGTGCATTCTTTACACCATATCTTACATGTTTATTTATTTAGAAAACGTCTCAAAAATTAGCTTTACGCTTCATTCCTATTAATTTTCATTCAGAAGAAGTGTCTTTGTGCATATTGCATCTGAGGTGAAAATAAAACGAGTTTAAATTGAATGTTTTACTCTAACTGTAGAACTAGTACGAAAGCGTACTGTATGAATATTCTAAATCTATTCCTCGCTCTCTCCTTAAACAGGAAAAGGTGAGATTAGTATACAGTGGCCGATGGGAAAACAAAAATTTACCCGCAAGACAGTATACCTGCGTAGTTTTGCATTGATAAACTCGTAGAAAACGTAAAAACAAAACATAATCTGGTTACTGGAGAAACCTGGAAAAATTCTCCTTGTGAAAATCGGGATAATTAGTTTCCGATTACATAAGATTATCTGTACGTAATCGGAATCTGATAATTCCCGATTTTTAGGCAGTCTATAAAACAGACTTACCTTTCTCTTTCATCACAATTTCGATAGCAGTCATTAATTCTTTTTTTGAAGGATACAATTCACAAGCAGCAAAATATTTTTTCACTTGAGATAATGTGATAGATCTAGATTTCAACGCAATACGATCAAATTCCACCTCATATTCTAAAAAGAGGATAACCTCAGTTACAGCGACTCAGTCCTAAACACAAGGACCTTCAGTGTTGGATTTAGACCTAGTCATTGCTTTGACTAGGATTAAGCGCATGCTTTCAGTAGTTTAGAGTGTGTTCTAAATCTTCCTGTGGTCTTACCACGACAAGGGACATAGCGCAAAATTCATATCATAAATTGTAATATTTTCATCTTTTATTATAAGACAAAAAGATATGAATTTTTACAACCCTATTTATACAAGAGCATTTTTAGTGCGGGTGTTCGAATCACTTTTAATTCTTCTGACAAAAAAAAAATGGTTACGATTAGCAAAAAACATTTTTGGACGTTCCCTTCAGTATTGTCTCAAAAATGTAACCATTTAACCACACAGCATTAATTTTCATCTCAGAAGAACAGTCATTGTGCATACAAAGTATGCACAATGACCCTTCTTCAAAGATAAAAATGAAACAATTTATGAAGCGAATTAAAGCGAATTTTTGAGACGAACCCTAGTAAGTACTTACTATTTCTCTTGGTAATATAATCACGTAAAGCTTTGAATTCTAAAATCATATGTGGTTTCTCCACACCATATCTCTTCATAATCTTCTCACAGTGTGATAGGTATTCATTATGTACAAAACTACTAAAGTTTAATGTCCTTTTCAAAGCCTAAAACAAAAAAGATTGTCTTTGAAAATTTCTAACCTGTCACACGTAATACAAAAAAAACAAATTTAACTAAAAAGGGAAAAATACGTTTTCAGAGCTATTGTTATTTTTTGTTAAGTTAACTTGAAAGATCTAGAGCAATTTCAACGGTGGTGAAATACTTGAATATAAAAAACGCAGTATTCTATTCATATCCCTAAGAACCGTTTCAAAATTTTGCTACATTTTTATCTGAGAAGACGAGTCATTGTGCATACAAAGTGTAGACAAAGACACCTCTCCTGAGATGGAAATTGATAGAAATGAAACGAATTTTAGGATGTTGTTTCCTTCATTCTCTTTATTTGCAATACCAAATAGGATGGCACCCCATGTCACGTATATTGATTTACCTTCTCTCGAGCCTTCTGCAAGTTCCTTCGTACTAACCATCCTCGAACAATCCTATGAAAGAAAATTATAATAGACACTTCTACAAGTTGTGTGATATGATAAATATGATAATTACAACGTCATACTTAATGCAGTGTTCAGAAAAGAGATCGAAATGTACACAGACACATTAAGTGTATCAGAGATAAGTAAATATATATCTCTGAGTGTATCTTTCATCTGTTTTAAAGTGAAATAAGGGACCGTCAAAATTCGCTTAAGAAATTTGCTTCATTCCTGTCAATTTTCATCTCAGATGAAGTGCATACAGAAGAGGTTGTAATTATAACTTTTGTGCAAGTGTTCTTTTTTAACCTTCTCAGCCGAATCATATCCAACTGAATCTGTCCCTTAATATGTCTTGTGTAACCTACAGGGGAGGGATAAATTGCTAACAACTGTCTAAGGGCAAGACAACAAGGATACATCTGATACGATTAGAAAGTTGCAAACTGTATCAATACCTCTGTGTTTGTATGGCTGCATGTCTCATCTGCGCCTTAGTAGGCCCCTTGTAGTGAAAAATGCTAAAAAGAATAATATATCGTATACTACACTCCATAAAAAGTTATGTTATCCTTTAACGATTTTATCAACCAACCTGCTAAAATATGGAGTTTTACTGCAGATTACAGCAGGTTGTTTGATAAAAACCTTAACATAAAACATGTTTTATAATGCAGTACTATTTAATGACTATTTCTTGACTCACAAGGAATCGTCTGAAAACGTTTACTAAAAAGATGCTTTAGTGAGAACGGAAGGAGTCTAAAACCAATGTAAATGAAGAAAAACCTTGAGATTGTTTGTTGAGAATACATTTCAACCTTGCACCATGTCCGATAAAAAAAGACATACGAAATGACATTAACTATCCTCACTATTTTCCAGACAAAATGTGTATTAAAGTTCAACTTACTCATAGATGTTCTCTGATGCTTTCATTTTTCTAGACAACACTTTTTGCTGTGCTTGGAATTTTGCTTGTCTATAAAAATAAAATATTTTTAACAGTAAAAAGAAGAGTCTTATTGAAACTAGAAACACTCTATGGTAGAATCTACATGTGATACTTTCTGAAAGTCTCAAAAATTCATCTCAGAAGAAGTCTCTTGATAATTCGGATAATTAATTTCGCATGAAATAAAGCGATTTGTAAAACATAACCTAAGCGAAATTTTGAGACGAATCCTTACGCACAAAAAATATTCTCCTTAGGAGAAAGCAAGCCGTTAACGAACGATTGTCCTTATGAAACAATAGGCTTACTTCCGATGGAATGTTTTATTTTTTTGATTTCTCTCAAGTTCTTGTTGTTTGATCCTTGCTTTATGTTCTCTATCCCATTCTGGCTTGATTACATTGGGTTCACGATATTCCAAGTTTTCATTTAGTCGACGAATATGTTGACGATATTTCTTTTCAGCACTGAAAAAAAGAGCCACCATTATTAATTACAAGATTCCTTGAAAATGAAACAATATTGAATTTAAAACTACATACGGAAGCATCCCTCCAGAGGTGTTCTTCAAAATATCTGTCCTCTAGAGTGTTTGCCCGAACAATATCAAGTAACACTGAAAGGTATGGCTTTACTTACTAAGAAATTGCATTTGCTCTCTTCTTTGACTTTTGTTGTTGTGAAATCTTGATTTCTTTAAGATCCTTTCGAACTACATAACCACGGAATAATCTAGAAAAGCATGAAATGTTAACTACAAAAAATAACACAACAATAAGAGGGCCGTATTCAGAGTAGGCACCCGTGAAAAAGTGTAAAACTATTAAAATTACTTTTGAAATTTTAATGGTTTTACACTTCTCCACATCCGACTCCGAATAACCATGCTTGGTCGTTTAGACATCCAATCCCCCAAAAGTTTAACAAATTGGACGTTTCTAATTATTTTATGTAGAAAACAATATATAGAAAATTCTTAAGTAGAAAAATACCACAAAACATCACAACCTAGTCATCCCATTCGACGAAGCAAGGGTAAACAAATTAGAAAGTAACCTGCAAGCATAAAAACTATGGTTGATTAAGGTTACAGTTAAGGCCATGCAAGTTTAATATGTGCTTACTAAATCATACGCTGCATTAAAAATCATGGTATCCATTAATGAACTTATCAAACAACCTGCAGAAATCTAGAGGAAAGTATACTCTCATAAGGGAAAATTCCCTCTAACAGTCGTGCTACATCAGATATGATAATTATGGACGGTCCTAAGGTCTTTAAATAGCATACTTTTGAATATTAACAGCAGCATTGATTTGTCTTT
Organism: Bougainvillia muscus; assembly: GCA_032352715.1. NCBI lineage: Eukaryota > Metazoa > Cnidaria > Hydrozoa > Anthoathecata > Bougainvilliidae > Bougainvillia > Bougainvillia muscus. Next base: position 8,043 of record JAUCNQ010172770.1, read on the forward strand.
GCATCTGTGTTTTCTCATCCAGTTCATGCTGAAAGAAGTTATCAATAGTTGAAAGAAGTTATCAATGGTTGAAAGAAGTTATCAACAGTTGAAAGAAGTTATCAATGGTTAAAAGAAGTTATCAATAGTTGAAAGAAGTTATCAAAGGTTGAAAGAAGTTATCAATAGTTGAAATAATGATAATGATAAGAAAGGGGTCGCATGCAAAAATAACTTTTAGAGCTTTACCGTTTTTATTTTGTATCAATTTCCATACAGAAGAAGCAAATATAGTAGAGACGTACGCGATTATTCTGTGGTGAAGTACTGTTAAAAATAATGAAAATTGTTACACTCATGAGAAAGCATTTGTGAAAGTACATAATAAATATAGAACGCACCAACGTGATATATGGCGATTCATTCATTGGAAGAAAATGATTGGCGCACAGCTATAATTATAATTGGTCTCTATTTCATTCTTACTATTTCTCAAGAAAAAGAACGTCCCTTAAGATTAAAATGAATCATTGTGTGAATCAAAATGTTCAGACAACACCTACCTCACCATCTGTGCAAAAATGATGAAAATCTGATGTTCGAAATTCTGGACTGCTTGCTCTTGACACAGCACTGGTACAACGTGATACATCGAGACGACATATCAGTGCATCCTTAGCACTAGCACCATGGGGTAACTTGCTTTCAACATTATCAAAGCTCAAGCTCCCAGCATTACTTATTGAAACTTCTGGTACCGATGTACGAGGTTGTAAAACAATTCCTGTTCCTTTAGTCTTCATCGGATACTCAAGGTCTGAAGAAACAAACACCAATAATTTAGGGACTGTCCACAAAATTCGTATCGTAATACGAACCATTTTTATCACAGAAGAAGTGTTTTTGTTCATATTAAGTATGCACAAAAACACTGCTTCTGTATGGAAATTGATACGAATTTACTTACATACGAATTTTGTGGACGCCCCCTTGCTGATAGTAATAGAAGAGATTAAATGTTCGTCTGTCAAAAAAGACAATGTCGTTAGAGGCCCATATTCGTTTTATTCGAATGATATCACTGCCTCACAATCGGGATAGTCTATTTCGTAATACAAAATTATTATTTCACAGATCTATGTGTACAAATAGGGTCAAGTTATTCAAGGGACCGTTCAAAAGTTCGTATGGAAATTCATATCAATTTCCATTCGGAAGAAGTGTCTTTGTCCATAAGTATGTTTACATAGGATTGAATTTATCAATTATATCATTCTTCAATCATTTTCAGTAAAACTGTGGCTTACCGTATTTCCTCAAGTAAACGCAGCGAGGTTTATTTAATTTCGGGACTTTTAGGTACGGCGTTTATCAGAGGGCGGCGTTTATTTCAAACATAAAAATGTGAAAATTTGTCAAGTCAAAATGATACGATATTCCTTTAAAACCATGCATTGTAAAACTACAAACTAAGCAAATGAAAATAGAAAGTACGTATTCATCCTTCATACGAAAGATTTTGTTGAAAAAAAAGAAGTGAAACCTCTCTAAAAAGTGTACAGTCAACTCTCGCTATCTCGAACCTCCAAGGGACCGGGGAAAAAGTTCGAGATAGCGAGAAGTTCGAGATATCGAGTGCGTGCACTGAGTAAATAATGGCCAAGGGACCGAAGAATTTGTTCGAGATAGCGCAAACTCTTGGAGACAGCGCGTGTTCGAGATAGCGGGAGTTGACTGTATATTGGATTTGTCTGAACAAAAAATGACCTTTTAAGCCTTTTTTTTCAATAAATGCTACTTTCACATTGTCTAATTAACGCCACATTTGAGCGTATGGTGTTTGTTAGAGGTCGGCGTTTAGTTCATTGTGTCTTTTCAAAATGCGACGTTTATTATGATGATTATCAAGAGGGCTGCGTTTAAAAGAGAAAAAACGGTATGCATTTCCTCAATTAAATGCCAAGGCGTTTATTTGATTTCGTGACTTTGAGGGAGGCGTTTATCAGAGGGCGGCGTTTATTTCAAACATCAAAAAATGCAAATATGATTCAAAATTCAGTTCAAAACGATACGATATTCCTCTAAACCATGCATTGTGAAGCTATAAACTAACCAACGAGAAGAGAATTGTACGTATTTCCTTAGATATCAAAGATTTTATTGAAAAGAACAAGTTAAACTGCTCTAAAAGGTACAGTCGATTTGTCTGAACAAAATATGAACTTTTAAGTCTTTCTTCCAATAAACGCCGCTTGTCCGTGTGAAGTTTCTAATTAACGCCGCATTTGAGCGTGCAGCGTGGCATTTAGTAGAGGGCGGTATTTAAAAGAGGGCGGCGTTTAAAAGATGGCAACGTTTAAAAGAGGGCGGCGTTTAAATGAGGGCGGCGTTTAAAAGAGGAAATATGTTATCTGAAAAAATCAAATAATAAGACTGACTTCGATTTTAGCAATTTTATTGGAATTATATGGCATTCATTTAGGGACCGTCCACAAAATTCGTATCGTAATACAAACCGTTTTCATCACAGAAGAAGTGTTTTTGTACATACTTAGTCTGTGATGAAAATGGTTCATAAATTTTGTGGACGGTTCCTAACGATGTCTGTATAAATAGTATTCAAAAATATTCCTTTCATAAAGATTTATTTTCCTATCAGGAGAACAGTTTTTGTGCAGACTATGAATAGAATTCCTTACTAATTCCACAAACATTGAATACCTTTTAAATTACTGATGTCCTTTTCTTCTTCTCTCTCTTTATCAGAAAAATCCACTTTGTATTCTTCAAGAAATACTGGCGAAGTATGGGTTTTAACAGGATGTAGTTTTTCTGATGGAACCGTCAACTCGACCTGCTTATTTCTAAATTGAAAAAGTTTTACATTACTGCGTTAAATCAGAACAATCAGATTCCAATTAGAAAATGGCATGCAGTGTATTAGTTGCAAAACCGCTTAACCTCACAATACACTAGGTAGAGAACGCACAAACATATAACCTGCTGATGCCCGGAGTGTTTTTTATACTGTGTCTTCCACCATACAAGCTTGAAATAGCCTTAATGGGATACAAAGAGGCTAGGAAAGCAAAGATCTCAAAACCTCCTTTGGATAACTGTTATCTCAGGAGAAGAGTGTTTACACATAGAATGTATGCAAAAGACACTTTCAAAAACACCTCTACCTAAAATAGATCCCAGGGAATTTTCTCTCTTTCTGATCAGAAAGAGAGAAAAAGCCCTGGAATCGAGGTTGACTTCTCCCAGCTTTAAAATGATGCGATTTATGTAATGTAATCCTTAAAATCATGCAATTTATGGAAACATGCAATAAAACATACCCAAAATCGTCTATATAACCATATCCTAAAAGATAAACATACACAAAAGAATGAAAAACATATCTTCAAATAAGAGTTCCTTTTTAATAATTTAACATGAATTTACAAAAATATGTAAGGAGAGTGCACAACTTCACTGTCAGCAATTGAGTCCACTAGGTTTGCACGTGGAAACTATGTTGAGCAATTCCAAGCGTGGGCTTATTTCATGAAAGACGTTTTTGTAAATAGAAAAAATCCTTAAATAGAAGTAATTAAATACAGTGGTGTGCGGAGGTTATCAACATTGTAACAAATACAGTGGTGTGCGGAGGTAATCAACATTGTAACAGATACAGTGGTGTGCGGAGGTAATCAACATTGTAACAAATACAGTGGTATTACGACTACAAACACTCCATAAGATAGATATAATCCGTTTTGGATAACATATGATTATTTGACATTTAGAGAAAATCTGGAACAGATGAAATTATATCAGAGACCTACCTTGTGTTGTACATAGTTGTTTCGTTAAGTTAATGTAATCATTGTCAAAAAGATAAATTTCAGGGTTATCAACAATCCACCGCGCTACACTATTCTTGTCAGGGTGGTAGAAGTCCCTACAACAAAAATTGCATGAAAATCGGGAATCGGAAAACTAGAAATAATCGGGTTCGAGGTCTGTAGGATTATTTGACATTTAGAGAAAATCTGTTCAACATTTTCTCTAAAATAACTTAGCCATCCTAGGTAGACCGCTTTCGTTGCACTTCGCTTGGTCTACCACTGCTATACTTAATGCGTTCACGGTAATACTAGGACCACCTTGTTTTTGTTTACCGTCTCTTTGGATATTCCCGTTAGTTATTGGTTAATGCGCATGCGTCAGCATTACAGAAAAGCAAAATGTGTGAACGCAAAATTGGACCAGTGGTGATACACCAGGCGGAGCGTTAGGGACCGTCTCAAAAATTCGCTTAGCAATTCGCTTCATAATTCGCTTCATTTTAGAGAAAATTTTAATGCTTCTGATGTAGTGAGAAATGCAGAAACATTATTTCCGATTATTTCCGATCATTTATACAGGATGGCCACTTCAGTGTTATCAATGTGGGTAATGTTAATCTTAACGTATTGTAATTATTTCACAATGATATGTCTTCTCTAGAGTAAAATCTAGGTGGAAAACACAGAACAGAACATTGAATGAAAATGAGAATAATCAGAATCCAATTACGCTGTAGATATTTGAATTTTAGAGAAAATTTGAAACAGTTTTTCTCTAAAAGTCAAATAATCGGGCGTAATTCAAACCTGATGATGCCGATTTTCATGACAAAATTTCGGAATTTCAAACCCCTCAATGTCTAACCACACTAGAAAGCTACTAAATACCTTGTATTATTGAATTGTCCAAGATGTTTAATAACCATTACAGATGCAATGAGTTTTGGATCACATTTTTTACCATTCACTAAAACATTCTCATCACTACCATTTGAATGTCGTCGAGAAATGTTGCCAGCAGAATGTTTGTTGTATCTATAGATGAAAGGGAGGGGAAATTAAAACAACACAGAGTGGGAGATTTGTAAAGTATCAATGGTATCATTGGAAACTAATTGCGCAAGAGAAATAACATTTACGTTAATTTGTAAGACAATCTATTGTGAAAAATGTATCTAGACCTTTAAACGGATTGGGTTATTAAGTAGTCTACACACAGTCTAGACTACGATAAAATTGTGTGCATCTCAATGATGTAATAAAATAGACTATTTATACAAGACTAAAATCTTTATAGAGATTGTAACAGGTAAATATAAATTTCTAAGGGACCGCCTACAACAAGATTTCCATATTTTTTGTAAATCGTTACATCTATTTCATTCTAGTAATTTTTTTTTTTTTATAGATGTCTCTGTGAAGATGTACCTGTAAATTCAATTCCTAATAATTTTCACCTCAGATGAAGTGTTATTGTAACACATACGTGTTACAATAACACTTCATCTGAGGTGAAAAAGAAACGAAGATATCCTTGTGAGAAAGGTTAAGCACAGATGAATAAACCAAGATTAATGTGGTGGTTTTTGCCTTCTATCCATTACAATGTTTTTAAATTGCGAAAAGAATAATTACAATGAAGAACAATTCTCTACTGCGAAACGATAAGGATAAACTGCAACACCGAAAAAGATTAGATACAGAGAGAAATGAAAGTAGAAACATTAAAAAAAATTCATTTGGAAACTATTTGAATATTTTAGAAGAGAGAAAAATTAAAATACAAAATAATTGAAAATACTGACAAGTGTGTATAAAGATTCAATAAAAAATTCTAGAAAGTCTTCGTCATACTGGATAAAATATGCAGAGTCTTTGAATCTCCAAGTTATTACTGCTGTGAAAGCATGGTCTGTTCTGTCTGTTAGCCAAGTTTTACTCAGCAAAACCGTATCATCACGAATATATACACAATATTCTTCTGCAAAAAGATTGATACAAGTTACATACGAATTTCGTGGCAGGTCATAAATCGTACCAGCATTATCTCAAGCAAAGAAAGAACCGAATTGAACAGTAAGAAGTTTTGTTAGAAAGCAAACTTCTAGAAAGAAAACAGAGAGTTAAGGTTTATCTCAATAAATTTCAATTCATTTTTATTGAGTTCACACCTCGGAAGAAGTTTCTTTGTGCATATCTTGTATGCATATCTTGTATCTTGCGTATCATTAACACTTCTCCTTTTATGAAATGAGAATGAGATGAGAATGAACGATTTATGAAAGTAGTTTTGAGACGATTCCTTAGTAAACAGAAGAGGTATTTATATAGATATTAGAAATATTCTTCGAGTAAGAAAGACAATGTAGAAATGATATCGGAGAGGACAAAAGTAACACTGAATATTAGAGACAATGTAGAAATGATATCGGAGAGGACAAAAGTAACACTGAATAATAGAGACAATGTAGAAGAATGACATAAGAGGTTTTATGTATAACATTTAAGACGTATAATGTCAAAATATAGATAAAAATCACAAAATTGGTCCTCAAAAGTTACGAGAATAGTAAGGCAAATAAGAACTACAATAAAACAGCATAAACAGACCATATTCCAGACCTTATAAGGGTCTGACATTCTACCATGCTGCATGCTACCCCTTGCATAACGTAAAAAAACTTGCCCCTTGTATGTAAAAATTCAAAGAAAACTAGGTATTTTTACGACTTTTTTAAAAAGTGAAAGATTGTTCAACTAATCGGACGCTGTCCTCTTATTATAGATGAGACCCTGAGAAGAAAACACCTTAGGACACGTTTACATGAAGACTTTCTATAGGCGAAATAAACTGTCGGAAAAATTTAACCAATCACAGAAGCCATGACAGTTCATTTCGCCCGCAACGATTTTCCATGTAAACGTGTCCTTAGACTCACTTTAATCTTTTAATGTGTGTTCTCCCACCAAAATGATGTTCTGTCCATCTAAAAGAAACAGGAGGAAAAAGTATTCATAAGAGATGCTATCAGCAGCATAAATAAAAGCACATCAAACGCTTTATCAAAAATAAATAATAACGTCACAAATCTTTTCATTTTTATCACAGAAGAAGAATGAATGAAAATTGATAGAAATGAAAGAAAATTTGTAAAGCTTTTTTTTTTAAGACGAATTCTAACATTTAAGATAAAAAATGGTCGAATTCTAACATTTAAGATAAAAAATGAATTCTAACATTTAAGATAAAAAATCGTCAAATTTGGGGAATCCTTAACAAGCTAAGCTTTAATGTAAATGCATGGGGATCTCCTTTAAGGGACGGTCTCAAAAATTCGCTTAAATTCGCTTCACAATTCGCTTAATTCCTAATAATTTTCACCTCAGATGAAGTGTTATTG
>JAUCNQ010172881.1:0-15254 GCA_032352715.1 Bougainvillia muscus
TGATGAAAAAGGCAATGCAGAACTTTTCAGAGATTTCTTCTCTAACTTGGCATCTAAACTTTTAAGCAAGCTTCCAAAACCATCTGGTAGATATGGATCAAATTCTGTGAAAAAGTATTACAATACCAACACTGGCAAATTTGATTTTCAAAGATGGAGCGGAAGTTTTGAAAGTGTCACTTACCCAGTCAGGGTTCGTACGCAACCCTGAGAGAAAAACAGGAAAAAACTGAAAGAAAAACTGACTTGACAATGTGGGAAAAACAGGATTTTCGTGAAAAAAACAGGCCAAGTTTTGAATTTTTTATGTCCTTTAATACATGCATTTGCACCAGTGAAAGTAAAATCAATGTTTTGATTTGCATTTATGATGCAACAATTGGCAAATTACTATGAATTTGAAACTTTTAATGCGACGATCAATAAACTAGATTTTCCTACTACCTAGATGGAGAGGGGAAGACCAGTTTATAGGACATTTAAATAGGCCATACTGAACAGGACTTGCATAACAATACGTAAAACAACATGGTTTATTAAGAACATCTCTATCCAATACAAAGGATTCAATAGCTTGAGAACTGAAAGAACACTAAATTTTGTGAGGTAACTGGGTTCACCTCAATTCGTTGCATTAATTTATTTCATTCGAATGAATTTTCTTTCGTCTTGGTCTACATAGTTGTTTGAAGCTGGTTAAATACGGATTAGCTTAATCTGATATTAAATCTTACTTTAACCAATAAGAATTGACTAGAAATCAATTCTGATTGGTTAAAGTCAGATTTAATACTGGATTGAGTTTAATCAGCGTTCGAGCAACTGGACCCAGAAGTATCTATTTATCTATAAACTTCTTGATGATGGAGAAATGATGAAAATTAAGGGACTTGCTGACAGAGTAGCGCTTAATCGAATAATTACGGTATATCACTTCCTTTAAGTCTCCCCCTGCAACTTTTGAACAAGTGAAAATTTGGAATCTGTTTGATTTTCTGAAAAGCATGTAACTATTCTTGCAGAGGTAAGTTATCCAAAATGGCTATTCCACTTCCTACCCTATACAAATAAAATTAACCAACGTTTTGTTACCTCTGGTAGAAAATGGGTCGCATTACACCTTAGAGAATATTGTTTCAATTTATTTTTCAAATTATCTGAAAGTTTGGTACATGAAGCCTCAAAATTTCAGCTAATTTCATCAAGGCAAACAAAAGGTGTTAAAAATTGGCCGGACATTACAGGGTTAAAGCCTTGGAGAAATACATACATACAATACATAAACTTTCAAATCAATCAATTCAAAATTTATATGAAAGCCTGCATCAATTTTCATTCAGAAGAATATGGTACATTTTGCGAAACGAATTTTGTCTATATTTCAATTCATAATACAAAGTAAAAAATTCTGTATTATACTACCCTAAGGCATAAAATAGGAGAGAACTATTTGTCCAAAAAGTTTTTTCCCCTTAACATAACAAAAGAATCTAGTACAGATGAAAATACAGCTCACTCCGCACATTCAGAAGCCTGTCATGCGAGCATTAACCCCTGCATTTGCATGTAACAAAAAATTCACGCTAATATCATCTATGAGTTAAACTAGGAATTTCAATATTATTGTCCCTACAAGCGGGAAACGCACCTTAAAGCTATTATAATTTCACATATAAAATTAATAAACATGAATTATGAAAGTGGATTTTCCAGGTATCCACCCTTGACAAACCATGAAAAACAGGCCATTTCTGAAAAAACTGACAAAAAAACAGGAAAACAGGAAAAAGTGTAAAAAACAGGAAAAAACAGGAAAACATGCCCAGTACGAATCCTGCATCAAGGTGGAAGTCCTTTGTACTGTACAAGTATGGACAAAGTCACTTCTTTTGAATGCAAATTGATATGAATTTCCATAAAAACTTTGTGGACGGACCCTATACTTGTTACAATGAAACCGCCCAAAGGCAGAAAGATTCCCGTACCGAAAAGGGACACGGAGTTTGAGGTTGAAAGAACTGCTTGGAGTCGTAGCTTTTAGTGTTTCTGGACGCATAACAACCATATATTAGCGTTATCAGAGGCCACGTGTCATGTGCTCGCGCCTTGCGGAAACATCATCAATGTAACCATCAGTGTTGTTGTTAGACTGCAGTCGTAGCTTTTAGTGTTTCCGGATGCAGAGAAAGCATATCTTACCGAAATCAGAGGCAATACAGCATACACTCGCGCTTAGCGGAAATGCCATCTATGTAAACATGTAGTTAGGCTGGAGTCGTAGCTTTAAGTGTTTCCGGACGCATAGAAAGCATATCTTAGAGTAATCAGAGGCCGTACGTCATCCGCTCGCGCTTCGCGAAAACGCCATCAATGTAAACATCCGTGTTGTGCTTAGACTGCAGTCCTAGCTTTGAGTGTTTTCCGGACGCAGAGAAAGCATATCTTAGCTTAATCAGCGGCCATATGGCATTCGCTCGCGCTTCGCGGAAACGTCATCAATGTGAACAGTGTTGTGGCCTTACTCTGGAGTCGCACTTAAAAAACTTTAGAAAAAAGTAACAAGTATTTACTGAAGAAAGTGAATGAATGAAATGCTTTCGTCATACTTTCTCTTATTTTTGTAAGCATCACAGAAGAAGTGTCTTTGTGCATGCTTTAATATGCACAAAGACACTCCTTCTGTATGGAGATGACTACAAAGTTTTATAATAGTTAGTAAACATCACTTAAAAGATTATTTAACTTATTTTTATAAGCATCACAGAAGAATTGTCTTCACGCTTCAATATGCACAAAGACACTCCTCTGTATGAAGAAGATTGATACAAATGTTTATAATAATTAATGTCTTTTAACTTTTCTTTTGGTGGCTTATTGTTTCTTTAACGGACAATTTTAAATTTTGTATATTCTCAAAGTTTGCATTATTAGTAGATTGATCTTTAGTGTATAAGACAATAGTTGCTTGTGAAGCAAATAACTCTACAGAGTTTAGGGAATACACGTACGAATATACAACAAGATGTAAAATACATTTGTATTGCTTTAACGTTTGTATGATAAAATAGAGAAGCAGTGCAGTAAAACATTTCACACAAAGAGTTATGTTGTTGTGGTTGTATTTTCTTGTTTAAAAATTGAAAAAAGGCACTACTGGTTGAGGTTTTTCTTTATGAAACAAAGTCTTGGAGTATGTATAGACTTATTTTATACCGGATAAGTTAGTTTGATTTTTGGTGTATTTACGTACCTGTTTAAAATATTTCTCAGAGCGGTAATGAAAGAAAATGAAAAGCCTAAAAGGGATCAACACATTTCCCTTCCTGTTGGAAATAAATGTAAAACTTCGTTCATTTGCCCAGGGTTTCTCGCCCACCTTTATCTTTTCCCAACTTTCTCTTTTCTGCTCTACTCGCAAACTGAGCGTGCAACGCCTCTTCTTTGCTTTTCTTTCTCTTTTAAATATATATCTTCTAGCGCAATAAACATGCTATTTCCGTTTTTAACAAATCACTTTCTCCTTTGCAAAACATAGCTACAGACCACGATGTAATCGCTGTGTGCAGTGTGTTACGGTTTCGAAAACAAAATGTCTTCACGGTGCGCTCAAAATTTGATAATTGTCAAATAATTGTCGGATCAACAGTCTTCAGCACAACGCTGGACATTCCTCCGAGTTGGCATCACGCACAAGAAACGTAAAAAAGTAAATTTTACCTTTTTAGCCTCCGAACATCTTAGAGCGCCGACTAGATAAACACAAAAATTGATATGTCCGCCAATGCCTTACCGAGAACCATGCGAGAACATTCCCTTACGGGAATCTAATAAAATTTAAAACGGAGGATTTAAAGAATAAAATGTACGAGTAATATGAAATTCCTTATGCAGAATACTTATGCGCAATAAAATCCCTCCAATTAGTTTTAAAATGCGCTTAAAGCTTAAAACTGAGAATTACTATCAAGACTGTACCTAATTTTTTGAATGCAGGGAAAAAAGAAGATAGTGCCAGAACTTTTAGTTTTCAAAAACATAACTAACAATACTTTAAATATATAACAATAAAATTTACACCTCTGTAAATAAAGAAATAATGTCACTAGGTAAAAAATCGTGTTACCAAACAGCACAATCTGGGTTAGGGTTTTTTGTGCACTCACTAACATTTAAAAGACAACAGAAATGTTGCAATTGGCCATTCAGACTGCTATTATACTCGAAAATATGCAAAAGATCTTTCTGATAGGCTGATGCTACCCGAGAATGATGTTTTAGTCTAATCCACTCGCCATCTTTTTCCACTGGATGACATTAAGAAGACTACAGGAATATTGCAATTGGCCATAAATGTGTTTATGCTCCTCCTCCAGAACGTCTGCCTTAAATTTTCTAGAAGGAGTTACATTCTGATTTTTGGTGACTTTCAATATCTTTTATCATGTAGCAACTTTTAACAATTTCAACAAAAGATTTTGGCGACAAGGAGGCATCATATTTTAAAATAAAAAAACAAAACTGAATTATTAAAATTTGTAACGCTCAATTTCTTGGTCGGGAAATAAAGAAACTTGCTCAACAACAACCGAGCAAGCCCAGTCAACAACAGTGAGAGCTTGCCTCAAACTAGTCTGAAATTACCTAGGATGGTCTACAATGACCGAACAAGCCCAGTCAACAACAACTGGGAGCTTGCACCAAACCTATCCTTATCCTGACCTGTGGTCTATGATGGCGGAACAACCCTAGTTAACAACAACTAGGAACTTGAATCAAACTTAACCTGAATCAGAAGCCCCAGGAACCTAATGTGCAAAGAATGCCCAGCGTATTTTGATGACAACGCCTAACTAAGTGTAAACTACATGTTCTTTAACTATGTTTGTGTTATGAATAAAACTAATGTTTGCACGTTAAGCAAATATTTACAGTTGTTTCCAAATGTAACTATAAAAACCTTTAAAAATATATACAGTTTTAAATATAAAAACTATGCTATGTTAAAAGTACAACATAGACTCCACACGTAACAGAGACACAATATAGACGGGACGGTGTGAGGCCGCAAAACTATATGTGACCACTCAGGAGTTAAGTCAAAACGGAAAGGCCATGTGAGATTGCGCTCTTGAGGAAGAAGCCGTCTGAGCATGCACACTAAATGGTAGACCAAAACGTAAACATTTCGACTGAACTTAACTTGAGTTAACAAGCTTAACTCTCAAAATTTATCAAACAAATAGTTCTCACATAAGTATATATGATATGAAGACATCATATAAACCTCAAGCTGTCGTCAAAGCTATATGTCATACGGTCAGTATGTCATTTTGACGTTTCTTTGATAAAAATCAATTTATTGTCAAGCTATTCTATCCATCAATATGGCTACATAAAAAAACAAACATTAACAGCCTGAATAGAACTAGAAAAAAGCTTGGACATACATACATAATAAAATAACTTTGGCTGGGTTTTAGGCAAGAATCGAAACAATTTTTTTTTTTTTTTATCGAAAAATTGTTTCGATTCTTGCCTAAAACTCAGCCAAAGTTATTTTATTACTATGGAAAGGCAATCATACAAGACTTTTATACATACGTAATTTGAATAGAAGCACGAAACAAATTAAATCACAATTAAAATTTAAAAGGACACATTGCTATGTTTATCTTTCTCCTTTTACAAATCTCTGAAACATGCAATTCGCAATGTTCGTATATTGATACGATTGTTTTAGATGCGAATTTTGTGGACAGGTTCTTATGTAAGAACATTACTTTGGTTAAACTACTGGTTTAATCTTCGTTCATACATGATTCTAGTTCTTATTTGCTTCCAATCAAACTTTTGCAGTATTTCAGTATCAGCTAAGGCATCATTGATTTTTTCCTTCTTAGTTCTCTCTCCATTTATCATATTTTTGCATAACTTTCGCATAACTCTAATTTCTACCACAGAAAATCCCTTGATCCGCTTTATTGAGGGTGCCTTCTTGTCATTGAAGTCCTTTTCTGAATCAGATTCATAATCATCTATGATATTGCAGTCGCCAATGCCTGTAACATCATCACTATCTTGGTTTTCCTACAAGGTTAAGATTCTAAGAATGGTTGGTACATCCTTTCTTTAAATAAATAATCGTCTATGGGCTAAAGACGACAAGTTGTAATTTCCTTAATAATTATAAGCGGATGATGTCAAAAGTAAGTATATGGGATATACAATGACATTTTTGATTGACATACCTTATAGGTAAAAAATTCGTTTGTACAAAGTGACGGAACTTTCAGCCGGTGACGAAAATTTGTACCGACGAATAATTTGTACCAAATCTGAATTTCTTCCCATGCAGTCCTTGACAGTTACCTTAAACTTTGGTAGGGTATTTTAAAAAGGTGACGAAAGTTTGTACCAACGAATAATTTGTACGACGAAAAATTGTTCGACAAAGTTTTTAAACATCAGGTCACGGCATCAAAGAAGTCTAATTCTAAATCAATTTTAGATTATGGATGTGAGAAACATATTCTGGTCTAGTGTATATATACTTTAATTATGTACTTTAGTTTAACACTTGCCGGCTAGTACCTATGCCAGTTTCTGTGCAGCCTCCATTCCATGCTTTACTGTACATATCTGAACTATTTTTCATCTCCATACTCTTTACTTAATTTGGGGGCTATTTCTTTTTTTATTAATTACGAATATTTACAAACAGGATAGGTATTTCAGTAAAAGTTACTGCTGTAAATATACGTTCTGATACATGTTATAAATTAGAAAAAATTAGTAAAATTAGTTTAAATATGAAATCATAAAATGGGAAGCTCGCAATAAATTGCTCAAGTTAAACCACACAAACAATACGAGATATATGAGAGTGCTACATCAAACATCTTTACTAAACCAAGAATGTCAGTTGTAATATTTTTATTAACATCTGGGAGACTGGGTTGCTACTGATAACCATTATTTGAGCCTTCTTTGTAGATGATTCTGCTTAGTCTTTGATACATAAGCCAGTCTAGTAATAGGAACTGTTTATGTATCGCTTAAATGTTGCTTGGATAGCTCAGTCGGTAGAGCATTCGCCTGCGAATAGCAAGGTTCCAGGTTCGAAACCGGGTCTCCGCCAACTCAGAGTATGAGTAGCACAGTTCAGGGAATCTGCCTCTGTGAGGTAAGCTCTTGGAGCTGATAGCAGGTGTGGCACTCCATTTCAGTAATTCATCACCCCCGTCTAGCGCTATCGAAAAGGGTACATGGAGAGATTATTTCTTATTTGATTTGTTGTTAACTGTAAGAATTATTTCATGTGCTGGTCTGTGGATTTTACCCATTTGAAAGTTAGATATGCTGACACTGTGATTTTCACTGTCCATTTTCGAATCATGTTGCTAGACTAGCTTATGTATCAGACTGAGCGGATTCACCTACACTGAAGGTCCATCACATACAATTACGAATTATAAATTCATATCGCTACTCAAGGGAAAAATGTGAAGTTTTGCATGTAACGCTTTATTATTTAGTCCATTACCTGAAAAAAACATTCTCCACAATGGGAACATTTTGTTCTGCATCAAAAGTATGAGCCTTTCGTGGTTTCTTACTCACTATTTAACAATTATGCAGAATTTGTAAACTTACAACACATAAAAATATTACACATTTTACTCACAGCTATAGACTTGGTTGGACTCATTTCTTTCTTAATTGTGTAATCAAATGAAGAGATCTTCCCTTCAAATTTTCTGTAGGAAACAAGATTGTTCCGACCTCTTCCCCTAGTAGACTTTGAAGGCGCTGCAACTCTTCCTCTAGGAGACAGTGATAGTGAAGCATCCTTATAAAACGGTGATATAGGATTAACAACCTTGCAAGATGATGTGTTACTATTGCAATCAGCAAATAAAACTGGGTTATCAATGGACGAATATAAATCTCCATGTGAATTATCTGATTGCACAACGTTATTAGACAATGTTTTACTTCTTTGATCTGTTTTTGTCATTGGAGAGCTATTTTTGATTAATGTTGGTCCCTTTCGTCCTCGACCATGTCTCCTAGGACTGGTAACTGGTGGCTTGGTGACAACTGTTTCAAAAGAAACAACCTCTCTTAACTTTGAAGTAGTATCAGTTACTTTATGCTCCGGATATACCTAAAAAGTAAAAAGTAATGCATGTTGTGTTAAATTGTGTTTGAGTGTCCTTAAGATCTCAAAACCTATAACAGTGCAACTTAAATTTAATTTAATGTTTAGATAAAACTAATGCAACCAAATGAAATAACGAAATAACGAAATTAGGTTAAAAGAACATTTGGCTCTCAAGGGAAAATTCGAACTGACGAAACAGGCCCAGGAACATACCCATACTGGGATTTCTAAATGGCGGTTTTTTGTTCTGTAAGAGAAGAGTTCTGGAAGCCTATTTACATAATGCAATTAAAGCCTGTTACTAATGACCTACTTTATATTAGAAAAGTAACAGTTAAATTAATTGATTTATTTTTTGTAAATAAAGTTCTAAATGTTCACTAGGGATTTCTGAATGTTGTTTGTTAAAACAAAGATACATATCTTGGATACATGTTGTTACAGTTAAGTTTTTATTGATCACCTGACAATGTATCTCTATGTATACCGAAATGTTAGTATATTAATATGTGTCTGCGCCTTTTTCAAATTTCCATAACTCAAATCTATTTTAACGTGTATTTAACAAGCCCTAGAGAAAGAAAGACGATCAATGTTGGAAAAAAAGTTTAAAAAAAACCAACATCTATTACAATACAAAAAGTCAACGTATTGCAAATGTTACGATGTTCCTATAGTTAATTTGTCCTCATTCACTTTAGCCGACAGAGCAATGAACCAACTAAGTTTTGAATTGGATCATTGCTTTGTTGATAAAAACAGACATGTGAAACAAAATCTAGCTGTAGAAATTGAAGTGTGAGCCGAAAGGACAAGTGATAAAGTGACCTCTGAAAAGACAGAACAATTTCATTAATTTGTGAGAGCATATACTGACATTTTGAGTAAACCGTTTATGCAGAAAAAGACTTCACCTTTTCAAACCTGAATGAAATCAGAAACAACAGTGACTGAAAATATTGTCAGCAGATAAAGACTCTTGCTTAGGAATCATGACCACCGTAGACTATCAAATAAAGGTCAAAAAAATGAAAGACGAGGATATGAGAGCAAATGCATTTAATACTACCTTCACAGATCTGAAAGAGTTTCAAAACTTCTTATACGAACATTTTAAAGGTCTCGAAAATACAAGCAAATGAGAATATCAACTATCCAACCCGCCAGATTGTATCTTACCACTAAGACACACAAATTCGACAATATTAAAGATATCACTGTCAAAAAACTGACATTGCGACCAATTATGGACCAGATAGGAACAATAACATACAATACATCTAAAATAATAGCATCCTTTCTCCAACTATTAACGAAAAACGAGTTTGTCATTAACTACACATTAAAATTCCTAGGCTTGTTAGAAGAAATTCCATTAGAAAATGATGAGGAGGACGTTTCGTATGATGTAGAGTCTCTGTTTACATTTGTCCTTGTGGCAGAAAACATCAATTACATTCTCAAGCAATATATGATCGTAAAGCACTACCAGCTATTTGCTCACGTTTCATATTCTAAATGATTTTTGTTAAAACTCACATCAGGTTGTATTTATCCAGCTAACGGAAAGTTCTACAGACAGGTTGAAGGATGTGCAATGGCTGACACTCTATCCGTCACTCGTGGTTTTCACATGTGCAAAATGGAAAAGGAAAGAGTTCAACCAGAAAAGCCAAAATTATATCGAAGATACGTTGATGATATTATTTGCAGGAGAAAGGAAAATGTGGAAGATATTTTGATTAAAGCAATAACCCTACACCATGAAAACATCAAACTGACCATCGAACTAAATCCTTCAAAATTCCTTGATACAATGATAGAGCGTCAAAGCAACATGTATACCACACCATTGTATGGAAAAGAAACAAAAATCCTGACTCGTTGGACGTCAAAGGCTCCTAAACGTTACAAGCCATTCTTACCAAATTACAGAGTACAAGCAATTTCTAATTTTTGAAAAACAAGTACACATCACATACTCAGAATTTATTAAAGCAGGTTACCCAAAGTATTTCTTTAACACCATTATAACTCAATTTGAAAAGAAACATTCTATGGAATACGCAGAAGGTAAAATCATTATTTCTGCTAAATGATAAAACCCACACCAGTCTTGTGGAGAAAAGTACATTTGTAAAACAAAGAAAAATTCTGAAATCAGATGGGCGGAACACAATAAACCCCAATAAAGTTCTGACAGAACTATTTTTGGGTTTATTGTGTTCAGCCCATCTGATTTCAGAACATCCGAACCAACGAAGCATATCACCAACTTTCCAGAACATGAATTTCATTGGTCAATAATATGTAGAGAACCATGTTATGAAAACAAAAGAAAAATCATGGAAAGCTACTACATCTGCATAAGAAAACCAGGTCTAAATACCCAGATAGATTTCAAAAGAAGTATCCTCTTTCACAATGGTATTACATAGGGACTGAAAATATGTTTTTAAAATTGTATACATGAATCTTGGAAAATGTTATAGTTAATACTTGAAAATTGTTTTTACCGAAATGCATCGTACATAAATAATATTTTGTTTAATTTTAACTTTCTTCTTTTTACCTTGATATTGGAAAACTGAATGTAATGTTGAGAGAAGCGAGTATAATGAGCATGGCCTAATGGTCAAGTTATAATCTGACGGTCCAGGGTTCGACACCGGTGCTAGCATGTCTGACAAAGCTGATGATAATATTAGGTTAGCTTTGGGTTTTTTGGGCACAAAAAACACAAAAGGGGGGGGGGGTGAACAACCGGTCATGATTCCAGGGGGGGGCAACGAAAGGGGGGTCTAACGTTTTTATGAACATTTGGAGGGGGAACTATGGATTAGTAATGTTCGTCTAAAATTAGGCACCTTTTTATTACAGCAATTCTGAGGTATAGTTGTAAAAATTCGGAGACATTCAGGCCAAAATAGCCCAGTCTTTATATGGTGAAAAAGAAATAGAGTCAATCATACCCGTTTTGGTGATATAACTGGATTTGTTTTGTTTAATTTTCTCTAAAAATAAAGCAAAATTTTAACACATCTTAGATAAGTCCTGCAGATCTATTAATGAAGACCTGTATTCAAGTTTACTCAATCAACACCATGAATATCAAACTTCCAAGTGGATAAAATCCACGTTAAACCAATCCGTATAGTTAAAAACAAAATCGAAGCAGAATAAGTCTAAATAAAAAAGACATCCTACTTTAGGAGCAGAAACTTCTGTGAGCATGAAAATTAGCAAAATAGTTTCATATCGCGATCATAAACTCTCGTGAATGGGAAAAGTAATAGTTTTTTGCAAGCATAACATTTTTCGAATGGCCAAATGAAGAAACTTTGTTTTTTATTTCAGGGATTTTCAAAACAATTTCATGAAAGAATAGATAAAGCAGGCTTCATTGTTAGGCTACCATGTTAGGGTTCCTTTTCAGAAGGGCAGGACATGAATGCTATTTTTAAAAAAGGGGCATATTGAACCGTTCAAAGGGCAAAGATGGATGGCGTTTTTGATATTAAAAGTTAAAAATAATTTTTTTTTGAACTCAGGGAAGCGTATTGGGTGCGACCATTGCACTCAAATTTGGTCTAAATTCAGGCTTGGTTGCCCTTCGCTTGGTCTACCAACAAACGTCAAATTTTGTGTTCAAAAAACGCAGATAATGACTGTATATCTTTTTTAAAAATGGCTATTTTTCATAACCTTAAGATCCTGTAAAAGAAAGCTACTTCAAAAGGGTCCTACTCAACACTGTTACGGACTGTGTTACAGAACAAAATCATTTCACTGCTTCCGTATTAACATTAATTTCAAAATGAAACCGCCTAAAGGCAAAAAGATTTCCGAAGCAACAGAAGACTCTGGGAACGAGATTGATGTCTGCCCTGTGTACTGCACATATTTAACTAATAAAGGTCCTAAATTCCCTTGACAAGTTAAAGAATAGTCTTGCATTGAACCAACCAAGTTATGTTAAATTGAAACGACATCAATGCAAACAGTGTTGTGGACCACAGCTTTTTCTGAGCATCTTTTACCACTCAAGATGTAAGAGCTCTTAATGTACACAATTGTTTAGTAGAAGCTGTAGACACTGGCACCTGGCATTTTGGTACTGTCCCTAACTACCCTGAGTATTCAAAAAAGTTTCTGCTCCTAAAGTATAAGGTGCAAGTACAGGTGTGAACAAAAAGGTAAAGCCTTTTAAGGAGAGTGCCGCTAAACGAAGAGTAAACTGACGTTTCTTTTCTTTGTAATTAGTTTCTAACTGAGTTTCCTATTCTCTTGTAACATATATTATATATATGTAGGTGTACACAGTCTCACACAAAGGCTTTAACGCTTAAATGATTAATAAATTACGTAGTAACCACATCATTACTCAACACACTACTCACCCTAGGCTAACATAAAATATCAGTATGTAAGCTTATCATCTGCACACATTAAAGTAATTGTGTTTGAAAGTTAGACTAGAAGCCCACTGCCATTCTCTGGGACAACTATCCTTGTTTTCCAAGAATACAGTAACAAAAACAAGAACAATGGTTTCTGAAATACTTTTGCAACAGAACAACATACCTTTTTGGGATTACAGCAACTTGTTGATAAGACGCCACAGCCTTTAGCATCATTCCAAAAATCATCTACCATACTTGTAAACTGTTGGGGTATATTGTGTGCTAGTACCCAAGTTTTTCCCCATTTAACCTGATAGTAAACAGAGCCATCCTAAAACCAAGTATATTATTGGAAATCAAAGGCATTTTCTTTTGCAGGATAAGTCCTCCAAGTTCGCCAAAGAAGAGTGCAACTAGAACTCATAATATCAGCTCTCCCCCGTTTCTCTTACCTATCAGGCCTTCAAATTTCAAAAGTTTAGGGAAACAAATTATCGCTTGCGCCAATTATCATTGGTAAGGATGTGATTACGATGCGGTAACAACAAGATCCTATATTTGATATTAATATAGTGATTTAAATTAATTGATACTAAAAGGACTGCACTGGAAAAACTTTAAAAGAATGGCGCTTTTATTGTTACTATAAAATGTCAAAAATGTACAAACAACAGGCTTTGATATTCTCATATTATTTTGTATTTATTATTTTTGTATTTTGTTTTGTTAAATACTACAACTGTACAAAGTTTCAAGTGAAACAAGAAATCCGATAAAAAGATATTGTCATTTTGAGTTTATAAGGATTTATAAGGATTTCACTGTAAGTTTATGGATGGTTTCGACCAATAGCCAATAACTTCAAAAGTAAACATGGACATTCAATAAAAATTGGTGAAAATGTGGGAAAGAAAATTATCTTAATTGTGACCAATTATCAACATCTAGTTGCGTCGTCAAAAAAAGTTATCTAAAAAAGGCCTAATAGGGTTCTAAAGGCCTAATAGGGTTAACATTTATATGTAAAAAGGGGTCGAAATAACCGTCCGGCTTCGGCTAAAGCCGGCAATATTCTCCATTTATCCGGCTATTCCAAATTGGTGAAAAAGCCGGCTTTAAATAGCTATTATTATTATAGTAAAATGTTTATCATTCAAACATCATAATTTTTAAATCAATTCCTTTGATTTTTAAATAGAGTAAATGAACAGGTGATGAATTTAAGGAAAGAAAAAAAGATTAAAGCTAATTTTCGAACTACGCGATGACACAATTTAGTTTAATACGTTTGTCATAGCTACCTTCAACTAAGTGTAATTCATATGGCAAATGTGATTTTAGCCAATCTAGACCTTCATCCGATCAAAAAATTTCCGCTCGGCGCCAACCATGGTGGCGCCTCGAGGTTAGGCTCTGGGACCTACAATAAAATCATGAAATAGCAGGCTGGAAAATTAATCCTTATTTCGACCCCTGGTAAAGTGATGATATCGTATTAAATTAAGAATTCTTTGTCTTGTCTTTTGATTTGACTAAAGATGTAATAATCTCACTAATAATGAATTAATTGAATCTTACCTCGATTTTAAAATTGCAAATCTTTGTAATAGTAGTCATTTGTATCCGAATATACACTCTTCTAAAAAAAAACAGAATAAGAATATGTAATCATTTGTTTTTATACAATTGTAGTAAATCTTTTCCGAGTAACATGGTGTCTTTCAGACATTTTTTACGTTTCAAAGATATAATGAATACTTTTAATGAAACACTTTTCATATTTTTGAAAATTTTATATAGTCAGTTGATGTAGAACTATACAGGATGAGGAAAGAAAGAATAGCACTTTTTCCTCTGAAAAAATATTGAAATATCTTTTTTTGAATTTTTATAGCGCTAATTGAATTTCTTGTTTCGTGATATGACTTTGTTGTAGAGATTAAACAGTTTCTGGGATATTATGATTTCATTTGTGAGAAGTTACATAACTGGACAGGAATGGGGTGCGATCAAACGCACATATCCCCACACATACCTTGAGTTTTTTATTCATGCAATATGGGATCAAATGCCTAAATGTTTTCCACATCATTTGCAAATAAAACTTGAAAATAGTCGAAATGGGCCTAGATTTCATTTAAGAATGCTAATTCACTAGCAAATAAAACTTGAATTAATAGTCATATAGAAGATGGATAGTTAAAACAACGTTCATTCACTCGCAAATAAAACTTGAATTAATAGTCATACAGAAGATGGATAGTTAAAACAACGTTCATTCACTCGCAAATGAAACTTGAATGAATAGTCATATAGAAGATGGATAGTTGAAACAACGTCCATTCACTCGCAAATAAAACTTGAATTGATTAATAGTCATACAGAAGATGGATAGTTAAAACAACGTCCATTCACTCGCAAATAGAACTTGAATGAATAGTCATACAGAAGATGGATAGTTAAAACAACGTCCATTCACTCGCAAATAAAACTTGAATGAACAGTCATACAGAAGATGGATAGTTAAAACAACGTTCATTCACTCGCAAATGAAACTTGAATGAATAGTCATATAGAAGATGGATAGTTGAAACAACGTCCATTCACTCACAAATAAAACTTGAATGAATAGTCATATAGAAGATGGATAGTTAAAACAACGTCCATTCACTCGCAAATAAAACTTG
>JAUCNQ010172992.1:0-15253 GCA_032352715.1 Bougainvillia muscus
TCGTGTCACTCAGAAGAGCATTAAATACTCCAGGGCCTTCAACTTAAGCTGTGGTCCCTCCTGGAAATAAGTTCCTCCGAACTTTCGGAGGTTAACCACGTTAAACATAAAACTCACTCACTCACTCACTCACTCACGTGAGCAAGAGCAATCGCCCCCAGTGGTTATTTTAGGCAAGTGATTCTCTACACTCCTGCATTTTATTCCTGAAAAAGCCTGGCAATGGATCCAAAATCTTTGTTTTACAGTAAAATATGTATATGAGTTAGCAATAATGACGTTAATCCAACTTATTTTCACTAAGTATCAATAACTACGATAATTCAACATGGTCGTATTTAAACAGGAAATAAGTAGTAATGACTTTAATCCAACGTCTTTTCACTTGCAAATAAACATGGACTTAATAGTCGTATTTAAGACAGATTTAAACCATAAATAAATCTTTCTTTAGGTTTAGGGACCGTCCACAAAATTTGTATCGTTATAGGAACCATTTCGTACAGAGAAGGAGTGTAATTGTGCATACTTAGTAAGCACAAAAACACTCCTTCTGTATGAAATTAAAAGCTATATATATATATGAAAGCATTTATCAGCGATAAAATTTGTTTCCACTGTAAACACTTTTATGAATCACTTAACCCTTTCACTACCACAAGAAAACGAAAAATAAAATCGAAAGCTAGGAAAGCGCGCCTCACCTTCTGCACTCTCGCCCCCTAGGTGACTTTGATTTGATTATCACTTGTAATTTCGATCTTAGACTCTAAAAATGCCGTTCTTGGGTCACTGACGTGAGCCATTGCGGCAGTGAAAGGTTTAAACAGTTTATTCATTGATCTTAATTATCCAGTGTGTATAAATAAAAGACATAAATAAGACGTCTAGCCTAATGAGTTAACTTGTCAATGGTAAAATCTGGGGTTGGACTACAATCTTGAACTTTTACATATAACTTCTGTTCTACACAACTTTAAGAGATACCGTTTTGGTGCCTTTTAATATTTATCTATAGACAATAGTATGATACAAAAAAATCTAACAATGGTTGCTGCTAATAGCACCCAGACGCCCTCTGAAAATACTAACTAATCATTTTTCCTTAAATAATTAATTTTAATTAATAACTTGTTGTTAATCAATCGATATAGACTCAGGAAGAATATTTTTGAATGTATTTACAGCTACCTTATGTCAAATAGTAATAACTACCTGCTCAGTGAGGTTGTTTGCTCCATGGGCGTTAAAATAGTGAAAATCCGGAAAAAACATCACATTTTGACACCATCACCCACACAATGACGTCATAACTGAAACAACAAAATGTTGGACTTGTGATGTTGTACCACTGTGCCAAGTTTTATGACGTAAGCATAACATTAACACATACTTTGGAGGTGCCCCCTTTGACTTCTGACAAACATACAACCTTTCTAACAAACCTTAGGGTATTGTCTCAAAATTTTGATTTGTAAATTTATTTCATTAGTACAATTTTCACCTCAAGATAAGTGTATACTGTATGCAAGTTTTATACAAATAAGCCCAAGCTTGGTCAGGGAAGGTATGTGATTGTCTCCGCACCTGCATGCATCAACTTATGGTATTCGCATCACCACGCGCCTGCTTTGTTAAAAATGGAATGCCTACTTTAGGTTGTCGGATGTCGGATGGGTTCTTTGGAAATACCACACTTAAAGTGCATGTAAGTTAGCACAGATTTCCTCAAATAATTTTTTTTGTCAATAATTCCTGAAATGGATTGGAGAACTAAAACAAATACCTAAGAAGTTTCTGATTTGGATAGATCGATATATTGGAAGTTTATAAGAGCACACAGCAACGGTTCTTTTGTCTCTAACTGCACAAAAGCATTTTTAACCTTCAATGTTGTGTTTTAAAACGACAATATTTAGCATACTTTGTTTGCATTTTGAAGAAATGAATCTTTGTATAGGTTTCATAGTGATTACTTTACTAGCTTTTGCACTTTATATACTGATTGAAATTTAACATTTCTTACGGTCAGAGAAAAGTTTCGGTATGACTGAGTATGTTAGGGGCAATTTTTTCACAGTACTTTAAAGTATTGCTGTGAGTGCTATTTAGTTATAAACTTTTATAATTTAGTTATCGCAGAGCTCAAGCTTGCTAATCATGTTTGTATTTTGTACTCTCCACTATGCTAGCAATAACTTGAACTTTTTGGGCGTGCACTTGAGCTTTATTAGGCGTGCGATCACACCTTGTTCGAGTCTTTCAAAGCTGTGGTAAAAATCGAACAAAACAATCGAACCTTTAAGCCTTATTTTTCAAAAACTTTATTGGGACGTGCTGTACATGTACACCTTTGACATCCATCTTTTATACAAAGATTCCACTTTGTTAAACTGACTCTAACCATATATTATTTATTGACCCCAACCCCCTGGCCACCATTTCATTGTTTTTGCTGAGTGCCTTGTAGAGAGAATCGATTCACACTGTTTTAATTTATGGGACTGAAACGTTTGTTGCTCTTCGGTGTCAGACACTCTCACCAATAGGCCACCAAAAGCGATACATACAGGATAGTATACCTATAGAGCTACACGCTTCTTCTTCTTTTATAAGCACCAGAGGCTCAAATTATAAAAAATAAAAAAATATAGAAAATTATAGAAAATATAAGCACCAGCCAAGCACCACCTCAGAATGATAATCCAAAGTCAGAAGTCTGACTTTTCTTCCATAGTTCTATATCTTAATAACCTTACTGTGTTTCGATTGGTTTATATTCTAATTTGCCCTTTAATTTAAGGAAAGCAAGGCTAAGGGCTTAAAACTCTGCTGTTTTAGTGGAATTTTGGACCACATTAATGTGTTATCTATAGTTTCCATAATAAGCACCATCTAAGCACCATGTTAGGCTCAAAATAAGGAAAAATTAAGCACAAGCCAGCCTCAGTAGAAGTTTCCTGGTGCTTATAAAAAAGTGTGTGCACATAATAGTATACACTGGTCTGGTTACCGTTCTATGTCAATTTCTTGTAGTATAATAGTTTTATTTTTTAGATTAAAGTAAATTACATATTGTCTTATCTATCAAGCTATGTCTAGACATGAAGGTACTATTAGATTAAGTTAGACCTCTCTCAGATCTGCATAGTATCAACATAATATTTTCACCTAAGATTTATGATTAATTAAATATAATAATTCAATTTTTTTATTCAGAAAATGTAAAAACAAGTTTTGTGAAATCGTTTGAAGAACTCTGCCTTACCTGAGTATATTCATGCAGGAGCAAACCTAGTCCTAGATCTTGCAGCAGTGTATCAGACTATTATATTTTGCTGCTGCATTAGGAACCGGTTCGAAAATTCGCTCTATAAATTCGCTTCATTACTGTCAATTTTCATCTCAGATGAAGTGTTAATGTGCATACTTTGTATGCACAATAACACTTCATCTGAGGTGAAAATGAAGCAATTTGTAAGCGAATTAAAGCGAATTTTTAAGACGAACCCTTAGCTATATAATTCCTGGCATCATTATTACAGCTACTCAGAGCAAAACGTTAGAGAACAGCTTCTGTATTTTTACTTAATTTACCACGAAATACTTTAATTATTCATGTTCCGTTTTTAACTTTTTTAATCCAACTTAACAACCAAGTAGCAATCTTGTCAATTACGTGACCCTATTCTTTAAAACATTATTATTTAGGAGTAAGCTGTGATTCCTGTAGTAAAAGTAATTTCCGTGGTAAAAGATACAAATGTTTGATTTGTTTTGATTATGATTTGTGTTCAACATGTCATGACACTGGAACTACAACAACTAGACATACAGTTGGTCATCCAATGCAGTGTATTATAACTAGATCAGATTTTGGTGAGAAACATTTTATAACATGTGTATTTAAGGCTGAATTCCTTTTTATTTTCCCTATCTTAACACTTCCTTTGTTTATAAGGTCTGACTTTTAGATTATTCTAAAATTTCGAAACTTGTATATATTGTATGTTGTTCTGAGATATGACGTATTTTCCCAATTGTCTATAAATTTGCAGAGGCATTTCTGATAGTCAATTGCTGATATTTCCATAACTAATACATAGCCATTTATGATGAGAATAAATTCAGTCAATTGCTGATATTTCCATAACTAATACATAGGCATTTATGATGAGAACAAATTCATTTTTGGCCAAAGCTCTCAAGAAATGAATTTACGACTAAGGTTGATATTGGCAAATATCACATTAAAGATATATATAGAAAGTCTCAGAAATTTATGACACATCTATTATGACAGATTACCAACTTCGCAATTCCAAGCAGCTGCAGAAAGCGTCGCTATTACTTCAAGGCAGATCCGACCATATGACGTATGTCTTTTAATTATTTAGAGTTGTTTTATGGCGGAGAATCACTGCAATTTGATCAACCATCCTCCTACTCATTTGTGTGTCCACACTGTGGAGAACTTGGCTTAAGTGAAGGACAGTTACTTGATCATGTGTCTTCGCAACATAGTAATGTTTCAACAGAAGTGGTATGTAGATATCAATTCTAGTATAACCTGCCTTCTCTCAAAAGTTAAGTTTTGCTAATTGAAGCGGTGTTCAAAACCAGATTTACTCCCACCGGATGTGGAACTGATCGGGCAGAGTTTGAATTAACTTTCTAAAAGTGACCTGAGAACATGTTTGTATGCCTTTCCAGGTTTATAGCAGTGTTTCGACGAGCCTCTTTAGTTAGGCCCAGGGTAAAACTCTTGAAAACTTGCTATGCTTAATTTAGACAACCTTCTAAAAAACATACGGCTTTGCTGAAAACCTTAGCGTTTGTCTCAAAATTCCGTTTTGTGAATTCGTTTCATTCATACGTAGATATATGCATCATAAACAACGTTAATACAATGTCCTCCCACTTGGAAATGGCACTACCGTAAATGCTCTAATAAACACCCACTCTCGAGTAAACGCCCCTTTCCAATCGTGAACGTCATGAACGCAAACGGTTGTTTCTAACCAATTCGATACTCTAGTATGACTCATTTAGGCAAATTGACTGAATGTGACGTTGAATTCGAATCAAATGCAATGGTCTTTGACGAAGATGAAGAAGAAGACAACTTTATAGACAGTTTATAACAGTGGAATATAACAAAATCATGTTGTATTTTCTAATAAACCTCCACCCCGAAATCTCCAAAATTTATTAAACGCCCCTCTCTAATAAACGCCCCTCTCCAATAAACGCCCCTCCAATAAACGCCCAGTCAAAAAGTAGAAATATTAAATAAACGCCCCTGGCGTTTATTAGAGCATTTACAGTAGTTGATAGTCGTGCAGAAAAGCATTGGAAAGAAACTATAGTTCAACTATGAAATTTTTTGTTTAAGACACAGCACTGAAACAAGCTTAAAAAAATTTCATTCATTTCTTCAAATCGTAGAATGCATGCTATAGTTCACGCTATGAAACTTTGTGGTAAAGACACTGCAATGAAACAAGCTGAACAAATATTCAATTCATTTCTACAATTCGTAGAATGCATGGCAATTAGTTAAGAGGACAAAACGTTCACAGTTTCAAGTTCAAGTCACAGTGGGTTTAAAAAGAGTTTTTAAAAAACATAGAAACGAGACATAGTGCCACAGTAAATTAGATAAATTGAATAGCTACTGAATGTCACTATCAGAATATTTTACAAGAAAGTTCTGAATTATAAAGAGGATTCCTTTTTAACTTTTTATCTACTCTGACTGTGAAGGAGACCATTTTTGTCCTTCGAATCTCATTAAACCTGGATAAAGTGGCCTCCTGAACACTTAAGAATGACTAGCAAATCATGATTAAGACACAGGCCTCTCATTTGAACCCTATCACATTACAAGTATTAAATTTATGTCACACGATCGGCTTTATTTGGTTTGGTTTGCCTCAAAATAGAAAAAAAAGTATTTTTTCGATCCTCTCTTTTGACTGATACGAACTGGATTGGCCTACATTTTATCACTGTGCTTGAATAGTGTTCAATCTCGATACGACCCTGATCCTAAAAATATCTTGTATGAAAAACTAATCATCGCATTTCATCGTTGTAAATAATAAGTGTTAAAAATGCTCACACAATTTGCAGTAAGAGTATTACTCTTTTATTCAGTTGACGAACAGATTTACAAGGAAGTTGGTAATATGTAGTCTATATCTTCCAGATTATCTATTTTTATTTGTAGTTTCTTCTAGATTTAACTTATAAAATCCATTTCAAAAACATTAAATTTGGACTTTATAAACGCCCCTCCTGAATGAACGCCCAATGTAAATGTAAAAGTCAATTTTTAAAATAAAACCCACATATTATACAGTATAGATATGGATAAAGAGGAAAATTAACTATTTAACTATTTTAAAGTTGATATTACCTTGCAATGACAACGCCTCTTTTTCATCTTCTGCTCTTTGTTTTCTTTATTTATTAGTATCGTTTTATTGGTACAATTTAGGTGTTTTCGAATATAAAGAAAAGTTATTGTGTTTTTAGATTTGTCCAATATGTGCTGCTTTACCTGGTGGAGACCCAAATCACGTTACAGATAGTTTAAGTAATCACCTGAGTGCAGAACATAGAGGAGGAGCTAGCAGAGATTTATTAGTAAGATTCTTCCTTGATTGTTTTATAAATTTGCTTCATTCCTATTAATTTTCATTCAAAAGAAGTGTCATTGTGGATACGTTGCACAATGACATTTCATCTGAGAAGAAAATAAAGCGATTTGTTAAGCGAATTAAAGTGAAATTTTGAGACGAACCCTTAAAGATAAGCCTGTTTGCATCGCAACTATGCCAGGTCAACTTTTATGATTGCTGTAATAAATACAATATTTGGTATTCATACTTTCCACGTCCAACCATACTTCTGTAAGCATTTGTCATTTTATTTTTATATTATTTATATTTAGGACGAACCACTTAGTCGAAACATTAGAAGGATATTCCACCCTGTTCGCAATATCCCACCTCCTCGACGAAGACAGACAGCACAGCAATTTGCTTCGACTATCACTTCGACTTCTGCAGCTATAAACACTGCAGCAGCAGCTGGAGGCGCAGTGTTTTCTTCTGCTCGAGAAAGTATTGACCCAATCGCAGAGTTATTGTCACAACTTTCAGGTGTTCGTAGAGCTGCTCAACAACAATCGGCTGCGACCACTGCTTCTCAGTTACAATTACTACAGCAACAACTTCAATTTGAACGACAACAAGTATGTTTACTTTGGATCATATATACCGTTATGCTGATACAAGCTCATTGTTGGCCTTTTTAAGAACGACACAATAACATTAATAATTAATTACTATTGCGTCGTTCTTAAAGAGACCAACAATGAGCTTATACCAGCGTAACAGCATATGATCATGAATTGTTGTGAATGTCTTGTTAGACTAAAGTTGTTTTATCAATATTATATTTTACACAAAGATCAAATATATGTGTACCAACCAGAATGAAATCTAACTTTCTCCCAACATAATTCCTTTTGTGAGTGATTTACATAAGGGTCCGTCTCCAAAGTTCGCTTAAATTCGCTTCACAATTCGCTTCATTTTCACCTTAGATGCAGTGTTATTGTAACACGTACGTGTTACAATAACACTTCATCTGAGGTGAAAATTATTAGGAATGAAGCGAATTTTGAAGCGAATTTAAGCGAATTTTTAAGACTGTCCCTAATTAATAGTGAACTTTATTTTCATTTTGAATGTACCAAGAATTTATTGTTTCTTTTGATTGCTCTTTGAATTTATTGTTTTGTTTTCAGGTGCAGCAAGCTAGAGAACGCTTAGAAAGATTACCGAAAAAACAATCATCACAATCTTCATCTGGCTCTGGTAGTCAGAGTAAAACGAAACCAGATACCTCATCTTTAGACAACAGCAAACTTTTACTCAATCAGTACGACTTTCGATAATGTTATTGCTTAGAGACCGTCCACAAAATTCGTATATAAATTCTTATCAATTTTCATTCACCAGAAGTGTCTTCGTGCATATTTAACATGCACGAAACACTTCTTCTATAATGAAATGGTACAAGAACTTTGTAATCGGTCCCTTACCTATCAGGAAAGTCAGTCATTGACTGGATGAATTTAATTTCGCCCTATAGTTTTGCTTTCCAGTGTACCTTAGGGACCGTCCACAGAATTCGTATCATAATTCGTATCAATTTTCATACAGAAGGAGTGTTTTTCTGCATACTTAGTATGCACAAAAACACTTCTTCTTTGATGAAAAATGGTTCGTATTGCGATACGAATTTTGTGGACGGTCCCTTAGGTTAGTGTGTTGTTAGCATTATTTCAGCACTGGTTTGCTTAACGTCACCACCAATTTTTTTTGTTTATCCGACACATCTAAATGAAATGCCTATGACGAATTAATTGTCAACTTGTCACACCTCAACGACAGTCGTTATAATCAATTTTTTGCATTATAGTTACCATTAACTTTCGGTGATTTAAAAGTTTTTAGGTTTTTATCCGTTATATTGTCTCTAATTGCTTGAGGTTATTACCTTATAGTTTAATTGTTAGATGAAATGTTTAGTCAAACAGGTGACTTAATTTCTTCTTTATTTTTTCAGGCATTATTCTCGAACAACAAACAAAGAGCAATCAAAAGAAAGCCTGGAAGAAATGAATAAAAGAGAGTTATTTACCACAGAATTGGTGTATTCCCTACTATCTCCAGAGCTTTCTAATGTTTCATTGGACAATAAAAACACTGAAACTATTCAACAAAAGCAGAGGAATGATAAAGCAATAGTACAACATAAGACTATGTGTAGTGAAACAAGTGAACAAACGTTATTACACAGTGATTCATGCACCGGAAATGACAACCTTCATCTTACAGCAAGTGGTTCCACAGCTACTGAAACGATATCAGGACGAACTGCTTTTAATTCTACTGAAGAAATAGTACTTAGTAAACAATGTTCTTCAAATTCAGATGTTGTAACGTTTGTTTCGGATGACAATAGTAATGATAATAATACCTCTTCAGTATCTTAGCACTAAATTAAAATGCCTGCTTTCCACTGGGCTTTAAACACAGAATCTGGATGAAAAGAGAGTATCAATTACTGATCTCCTCGTATCAATTTTGTATGGTTTAAATTAAAAACACGGTGGCACACAATTTTGTTAGTTGCTGCTACACATCCTCCTAGTTTCATACATACCTAGTATTTTTATGAAACACTTGCACAGTATGGCGAGGGGTAGTACACACAATTCCTATGTGAATTATTATCAACTTTCATGGATAGATCTCTTCAATTAAAACAAATTGGACGATGTTGTAAGATACGAAACGGGTCTGGTCGTTTAAACGTGGATTAAAGATAAGCTAAATAATAGGGTTGTGAGTCACTTAAATAACCAAACAGAGTTGATAAAAAATCCATTTAACATCGAATTAAACTAACTGGCCTAAATACGATAAACACCGGGTGATCATTATAGTAAACATTTTCGAAAAAGCCAGTGTACGATATATTCCTATCCATCAAATTACTTTCTCAAATTGTATCATTTTATGCTTTAAAGACAATTATCATGTAGCCAAAATGTAGCAATTTCTGAAAGCAATGTTGCAGAAAAAGTTATTTGATATGATATGGAGTCGTAATTCCCTATTTAAACATGGTTCCAGTTGTAAACATGGATTAGCTTTAATCTACGATCAGAATGATTGCTCATTGTTGCTTAACTCCATGTATAACCTTTAATCTATCTTCGAACACGAGTCTCTTTTGCACCTTGTATTAAATCTTGTAGTTGCTTTTCAAATTTTCTGAAATTGAATAGAAATTGTTTGATTGGACTGTAATGAAACACTAGTTATAACTTATGAAGAAACATCTATCAATGTATTATCTTCTACTGGTAATTACCCGGTATTCGATGGTATGCTCTGTACTCTGTATTCGATTAAATGATGTACTCGGCTTTAACCCTTTCATGTATAATGTTAAATAATGGTCATACACACTTTACGGTATCTTGTATGAAAGGATTAAATTTGGTTCATATGAATGTATTTAAGTATATGCTAAAATTTTATTCTGAAGTAATAACTGGTACGTTATATTTAGGTATCAATATTAAAATTAAAAGTTAGGTAAAATTTCTAATGTTTGTGATATATATTGTTTTATTCCTCACTTTCAACACCCTGCCATGCATGGGACCGTCCACGAATTTCATATCACAATTCGCACCATTATCATCGCAAAAGAAGTGTCTTTTGTTCATACTTTGTATTCTTCGGAATTAAAATTGATACGAATTTCGTGGACGGTACCTAAATAGGTTGGGTTGTTTCAGTAAGGTACCGTGCGTATTGCGTGTTATTGTTTACTGCACCCTTTCAAGGAATCTCGAACATAAAAATGCATTAATGTACAACTAAGTCTTATAAGTTATGACAGTACAAACACATGTTCTGATACTACTCCTACTTTGTGAATCTCCTGAAAAAAAAATTTTCTTCGGGTTTTCTTGGAACACAAAGAAAAGATTTCATCGCATAACCTGCATTATTTTCCAAACATTCATTCGCATGATCTGCACAATTTTTTAAATCGATAATGGTCTTCAAGTTTTGAAAGTTCGTCCGTTTGGGTCGTCGTGGCCATTCTTTATTTGCGATATTTTGCCGTCCACAAAATTCGTATCGTAATACGAACCATTTTCATCACAGATGTGTTTTCGTGCATACATGCACAAAAACACTCCTTCTGTATGAAAATTGGTACGAGTTTCCATACGAATTTTGTGGACGGTCCTTAAACTGATTTAGTTGATTTTGTGGTATAGTTTTATGCTATTTAACAGAAATGTTGTAATCGAAATTGAGTGGAAGTGCAAACTCTTAGGGTTCGTAACAAAAATTCGCTTTATTTTCACCATAGACGAAGTGCTGCTGTGCATACAGAGCATGCACAATAACACTTCATTTGAGATGAAAATTGACAGGAAGGATTTTTGAGACAGTTACTTAGTGTGCAATGACACTGCATCTAGATGAAAATGAAACGAATTAATAAAGCGTATTTTTAAGAAGATTATAGTATCAAAAGTTTGTTTTAGATGTTGTATCATTTGGTACGAATCTTTAGATGAATATGGTACTTCTTGATTTTATGATAGTTATACGGGTTAGGGACCGTCCACAAGTTTCGTGTGGAAATTCTTATCAACTTTGTGCATACGTAGTATGCACAAAGACACTTCTTCTGTAAATAAAATGTTACGATATACGATACAAATTTTGTGGACGGTTCCTTATTTCTTGTGTAAAGATGTGAATCAAAATAATCACTTACAGGTCTTAATATGTATTCAACTTAAAAAATACCACGTTTAATTAGGAACTGTCTCAAGAATTCGCTTTATATATTCGCTTCATCTCCATCAGTTTTCATTGAGAAGAACTGTCTTTGATCCTACTCTTTATGCCCTATGACGTCTTATCTGAGATGAAGATGATACTATTTATAAAACGAATTTAGATGAGTTTTTGAAACGAACTCTTAGTTCATTTGTTTATTTGTGTTCTTGCTAGCCTGAGTGAAATACATACTGCTGCACACTTTTAGTGAGCGGAAACATAGCTATCAGTATCGTATTTGTGTTTGTTTGAACAAGTGTAGTATATGATGAACATAATATATACGTTATGCGATACTATCGGACATAAGTGATATTACCACAACTTTAGTATGGAAATTCGTTCCAATTTTTATTCAGAAAAGGATCTAGCAGTATCTGTAGTAAGGAAAATGTTACGAATTTTGGATACAACTTTTGTGGACGTTGCTCA
The DNA here is from genome assembly GCA_032352715.1 of Bougainvillia muscus. Lineage (NCBI taxonomy): Eukaryota > Metazoa > Cnidaria > Hydrozoa > Anthoathecata > Bougainvilliidae > Bougainvillia > Bougainvillia muscus. Next base: position 11,889 of record JAUCNQ010172992.1, read on the forward strand.
ACTCTTTGGATGATCCCTTATCCGTCACATGACATGTCGTCACATTTCACATTTGAAAACTTTTATTTTTTAATTCCACTCTCTCACGAAGTCTTGAATGCTGTAATATTGCACCATTTTCATTTTCAGAAAAGGTTCACGTGTACTTAGAAAGTATGAACAAAGATAAATATACTGCTGTGCACCGGTGCTAAATTTAATTAGGGACCGTCCACAAACTTCGTATCGCAAATCGTTCCATTTCCATCACTAGAAGAAGTGTCTTCGTGCATACTGTATGTGCACGGACATTCATTCTGTGTAAAAACTGATACGAATCTCCATACGAGTTTTGTGGACGGGTCATAAATCACAATGATTTCTGGCCTGTTCTGTCCACATGCTATATATATATATATATATGTTATAATCGAAAGTTTTAGTCCACCTTAACACTACCATGACTACAAACTAAATATGTCACAAGTTTTATTTAGAAAATTACACGATTTTACGCCAGTTTTTCTCGTATGTTTTTGAGATAGTTTGTTCTCTATGGACGGTTCACAAAAATTGTATATCAATTCGTATCATTTTCATCTCAGGACAAGTGTATTTGTGCATTCAAGTATCGCAATTGTGATGAGTGATATGAATTTTGTGGACCATTTACTGGCTTATGAAAAAATAAAACCATTTTTTATTGTTTCTCTGATGTATACAAAATTGACTTGTCTTTCATATTAAATATATTTTGTCCTTATTTTCTTCAGATATTTACCTTTCCTATGCACTGCTTCTAATATAATCGCAAATCGCACGATTATCATCTCAGATGAAGTGCATTCTTTTAAAATTTAATACCAAATTGTGAACGATACAAAGGAAATAGTTACCAAAATTTGGTGCCTCTCATAATCTAGAAAAATCTTAATGTATAAAGTATTTCCTTTGTGTGATCAAAAGAAATGTCCATGCGAGATTAATCCCGTACTACTCCAATGCGCGCAAGGACATATCTTTTGAATGAAAGTTTATGCGATTTCCTATTCGAATTTTATTGAGAGTTTTTTGGAAAGAAGAGTTAACTTTAATCTTAATTACAGCGTGTAAAAAATCGGTGTAACTTTATTTGCCCTGGGTTGCTAGTTATGCATGCAGGTTAAATACTAGACAAAAATAATTTTTAGCTTGTTTTGTTGCTATATAAGGGAAAATTGTAGATCTGTACGAATATTGCCATGGATTTGGTTGTTCGTGGGGTTCTTGTGTTAATGCTAACACGTGTAATTTTGTTGTAAATGACGCTCTATTTGAGTTCCACCACTTTGTCGTTGTTGTTGTCATCTCCGGTTCACCTAATTGTGGCGCCTCGTACTTTGTTGGAAACCGTCTGTATCTGCAAGGAGTTGTTTGTTTAGTTGTAAAGGAGTTTTGATAGTTAGTTTGAGTCAATCTATCATTTCCTTTACTTTGTAAAATTTGACTTGTAAAATGTTGACTTCTGTCACATATGCGACGTTTGCCAAGGCCCTAAAATAACAGAAAATGAGTTCAACAGTACACGTAGGATTGAAGCTCCCTCCTAAATGAAAATGTAACATATAAAGATTTGTTCCACCAGTAATTTGCTTTACAAAGTTCCATCACAATATAATGATCATACCTATCAATTTTTAATGAAAAAAAGTGTTATTGCCCGATGATGGTGAGAGAAGGATCTCCAACCTAGGGCTATCTCTTTTTGATTTTATTTTTTCTCGTCGTCTTAGGAGCCGAGCCGTCTCAAAAATTCGCTTCACTTATATTAATTTCATCTCAGATGAAAAGTTATTGTGCATACTTTGTATGCACAAAAACACTTGATCTGTGGTGAAAATGAAGCGAATTAAAGCGAATTTTTGAGCGGTCTGTTATAAAAACAAAAAGAGATAAACGGCCCTGGGTTTGAGGTTAAAGTAACCAGCCTCTGTCCTAACGCTTCTGTAATCGAAACAAATTTTACGTTTTCATCATCATTTAAAAAAAACTTCAAAAGTGTTTTATTGAATTTTACGAAATTTGTTTTTGCGGATCAACGATTTCGATCAAACTTTTGCGGAATTTATTTTGGTAGGGGCAAGAACTCAAAAATAAGTTCCGCAATAATTTCCTCACATAGGTCAACCTCGATCCCAGCGCATTTTGTCTCTCTCTGATTTGCGAAACGGCGTCTCGCAAATAAGAAAGAGACAAAATGCGCTGGAATCGAGGTTGCTCATAGGCATGTATCTTTAATGTGTAACTGAAAACCGTGATAACTAACTGTGGTTGTCTGGCCGAGCAGACTAAGGTATCGAATTCCAATGACATCTTCGTTGGTTTAATCCCTGCTACTGTCTGTAGCTCAAATGACAACATTAAATAGAACCAGTACCCACAACAATGTCTCTACATTAAAGTGACTATCCTGTATAAAATAATCGTAATAAATAATTAAATAAAATAAATAAATAAATACTTACGCTTCCGAAGTATTCTCCCCTGTCTTGCAATGAATTTCTGTTATCGTGGATAGAGAATAAGTTTGAGTTGCAGTTTTCCTAATAAATATAAGTTTTTGAAAATAACAACCTTGTGCCCAGGAAAAGCCTTTCTCTTTTTAACGTTCAGCTTTCTATCTTTGTAATATAAAAAAGTGAAATGCACTGGAGAGGAGGTTGTAAAAATAAATCGCATGGTGAGGTGAGGTTTATATTTATCGCGGCATATAATCAATCAAGAAACATAGGCGGATCTTGAGAATGGCAATGCCGGGTCCAGCGGTAGTCAGAGCAACACGATGAAGAACTAAACGGTTTTAATTCTTAATAGCTTTTTGTATGATGGTGGGCTTTAGAGACTCACCATCATACAACAACTATATAAAATTAACGAGTCTCCATTCTGCTGCTGTGTCTAAGTAAAAGCATGTTCTGAGTCCGAATCTGAATGGGTAACAGTAACTGGTAACAGTCAAAATAATAAAAAGTAAGCCAGCAATGTCTATTAACAAATGATCACGGTGATGAGTGTGATGAGGCGAGAGATGGTGTAAACAATACAGTAATCCTGACGGCTTTTTGCTGTCTCTTCTCACCACATCGCAGTATTTACTAGACTCGTAGTAGAGGTTATTACGTAGTAATATTATAGTAGTTACCACTAACTCAGTACTAGTTGTAGTAGTAATAGAATCAATAAAATGTTTCTCTTTCATTAGCACTTGGGTGATTTAAAAGCACATTACTGTAATGTACTTTCGAATTAATCCAACCTCGAACCCAGAGTCTTTTATCTCTTTTTTATTATGAGAGCGACGAGATAAAAAGGCCCTGGTCAGGTTGGATGAAAAAACACCAAATTTT